>JAGFPH010008526.1:0-26882 GCA_018207615.1 Philaenus spumarius
AAATTCTATGAAATACCATTGTTACAACGTTATTAAAAATTAAAAGGTGTATGTCATTGGGGAAAAATCGTTGCCTGAACAAAATTATCACCATTTTACAAAACAAATGGATCAAAACGTAATTGAAAATATAACATTGATTGTTCTCATAGAAATAATGAAGTCTGAATAGGCAAAATGTATTAAATACCAGTGTTAAAACTTAATAATCTAAGTATCACACTGAATGTTACGAAAGAAATCGACATTTGAATACCTGTATATGGCCAGAAGATGTAAGAAAAATAAGAATTTTTTTTCCTGCAGTTCCATACGAGATAAAATAAAGTGTTAACATAATTTGTGAAATATTTATAAAAGTTAGTTTAATTTATCAAGATTCGAACACTACTCGTTCCCTCTTTTAAGACATAATATTGTAGTAAATTAGTACATAGTACATTTGCAAGTTACTAAGTAAAGCTCGTTGTCTATTAACTGATTTATAATATAAATTATATTATAATTAAATAAATTATATGAAATAGTCTAGAAAACACGAATGTAAAAACCAGACGTTTTACTTATTGGGGGGGCAGGAAAAATACCCCCCCCCCCCGCCTCTCTGTGTATCCCCCTTATGTTGTTAAAATTAGGTGCATTCGTCTCTTCCTGTTTGTAATTATTCCTCCTGAGAGTGGTAAAGTGATAAGGATTTATTATCTCAGATCTGAATACTATGAATGGAGGAAAGTGTTGGAACTATCTTTTTGATTCTAACTTTTTCCTTTGTGTGAATCAAAAACAAAGATTCCTGTCATATTTAGATTATTTCGTCAACATCCTGCCTCTTAGATCCTTTACTACAAAACAAGCTGTGTCACGTATTTTTTATGGTCCACAGCTGATTGAGCTCACGCTAGGAAATTGTTTTTTTCTCAACCTTGCGCAAAACGAGTATATTATAATACACACCCACATGTTGCGTTGCGGTAACGGTGGTCAAACGCGTTGTAAACAATTTTTTGTTAAACGAATTGTAAAACTAGATTTTTATACGTTTGAAAAAAGGTAAAAATGTTTGCAATTTTGTTATGGTTTTTGGACGTTGAAAATATAAATTTTTGGGTTTACAGAATGAAAATAATTTAAACCTCGAAAACGATAAATGTTAGAGACAAATTATAAGAGATTTGTATAAAATTGCGCAAAAACCCTAAATAACATTTTCCGTAACGAGAACACCTATTTTTTATAATTGGTTTTAAACAATTGTATACCACCATTTCCACCTGCCAACGTTCTGATAAGTTATAAAAGATTCTTTGAATGAGAAATAAAATTCCAGAAAGAGCTAAGATATAGGAACTGGACTATTATTTTTTTATTTTATTATTTTTGCACAAGTTATTTATAGACCTAAGACAAAAGCTGAAAACCGATCAAAATGTTTATTTGGTTTTCCTCTTTTAATTTACCCAAAAGTTTGTAAACAAAAAAGCTTGACGAGACAAGTTACCTATTAGGTTTTGGTTGTCATACTACCGACAAGGCGTAGTAAACAAAAAACAGTTCTAAGTTTCTTCCTGTTTGGGTAGATCTTGCCCTGTATTCTTCTACGCCACAAACTTGAACATTTTTCCTCAATATGGCTGTTGCAAAATTAGGGAATTAAGTAAAGTAAGCTGAATTCAATTTTCTCTTACTTAAGAAGTACTAGCGTTAAAATCTAACTTAAAACACACCTGCCTTAACATAACAACCTAGTAGATATTGCATTAGTTTACTCCTAATCCAAAATACAGAATTGAAAGTATGAGAAAAGGAAACTATTGGTCGAGAATTTATTGTAATTTTACATAAAAGATTATTTTTAGGTTAAAGATGAGGTATACATCCACTAACGTATTGAACATTTGAACATCCTCCATCACCTGAGCTATTTATTTCAAATGCACAAGTATTTACAGGCATTCTTATATTTAAATATATATATATATATATATATATTTATTTATACATATATATAAAAGCAAAATAACACTCACTCACTCACTCATCACGATTTCTCAAAAACTACCGAACGGATTGAAATTATATTTGGTATTTAGTTTCCTCTAGGACCATACGTGCTCACTAAGAAAGGGTTTGAAAAATTCGAAATTTTAGGGGGGGTTTTGGGGATCAAAGTTATTAAAAAACGATTTCTTCAAAACTACCGAACGGATTGGAATGAAATTTGGTATGTAGCTTCCTCTAGGGCCATAGGTGCTCTCTAAGAAAGGCTATGAAACATTTCGAAATTTTAGGATTGGTTTGGGGGGATCAAAGTTACTAAAATCGTAATTTCAGATCTTTTATTATTATGACAATAGTGCTTTTATTTAAGATCTATATATGTAAAAGCCAAATACCACTCAATGACTGAACACTTAAAAAGAATACAATTAAGTTAAAAAGACTGAAAATGCCAACCACCACGGGCAACGCCGTACAGGTCAGCTACTATATATATAAAACAAATACCACTCAATCATCACGCTTTCTCAAAAACTACCGAACGGATTGCAATGAAATTTGGTATGTAGCTTCCTATAGAGCCCTAAGTGTTCGCTAAGAAAGGTTTTCCAAAAATTAGAAATTTTAGGGTTTTTTTTGGGGTTGGGTCAAAGTTACTAAAAAACCCACCAAACGGATTGGAAAGAAATTTGGTATGTAGCTTACTCTAGGGCCCGGGCCCTAGGTGCTCGCTAAGAAAGGTTTCCAAAAAATTCTAAATTTTAGGGTGGTGTGGAGGGTCAAAGTTACTAAATATCCCCGTAAGAAATACATAGTGTACTATATTTATTGATATATTTTTGTTGCTAATATACATTTAACTTTAATTTGCCTATCCTTGCAAAGCCGGATCGGGGTGAAAATGCAATAACAACCCTTAAAACAACAAACATTTATTACTTTGAAACCGAAACTTTGAACCGTGTGCGAAGCCACGAGTACAACAGCTAGTAAGAGATGAAGTCTTCGTTTTCTTTTGTGGATATTAAGGATAATTTCGGAAAGTCTATTTGAAAAGATCCTTTATGGATACTTTAGACTTTCTTAGTGACATGGTTTTTAGTTGTGTAGAAATTTTTTGTTTTTTAATGTTTTAAGAAAAATAAATAAATCTTTTCACACTGTTCAGATTTGATCCCACACCAAAAACCCGAACTCAGAAATTTCGAAAGAGAAGCCCCTTTCACGGTTTTCGGTTTTGATCGTACGGCGAAAACCCGAAAGAGAGGCCCCTTTTACAGTATTCGGTTTTGAGCATACGGCAAAAAACCAAACGTCGAAATCCCGAAAGAGAGACTTCTTTCAAGCTTTTACCTCTGAAAACTCTTCGTTTGTCGTAGTTGCTATGGCAACCAACAAATATTTACAATATAATTTAAGCTACTTGCGTCTCTGTTCTCCGTTTATGTTGATTTTTATCATACTGGGTTGAAAGTAATGCATTTTCAAAACACATAAACATTGCCGAAAGCAGCTGTTTTCCGATACCTTCCCTAGTGCACGGGAAATTAACCTTCTAGTGCTTGGAAAAGTAGCTTCCAAGTTTTGCCGCTGTCAGCGCTAGAGTTTGTTTTTTATTTTCAAAGTTTTAAATCAGCTGGACACGCTGTCAACTACCGTCCCCATAGTAACGGGAAAACAAACCAACAATAATTAGGTAAAGTAAATGAAGAAAACTAGGAATTCTTAGACGTTTTTAATTTACAGTTTAAAAGTCGAAGATAACATTCACGGTACAGTTTTTATTATCATATATATACATATATATACCTAAACCTATATATATATATGTAAGCGAAATACCACTCACTCACTCATCACGACTTCTCAAAAACTACCGAACGGATTGAAATGAAATTTGGTATGTAGCTTCCTCTAGGGCCATAGGTGCTCACTAAGAAAGGGTTTGAAATAATTCGAGATTTTAGGGGGTTTTGGGGGGATCAAAGTTATTAAAAAACGATTTCTTCAAAAATACCGAACGGATTGGAATGAAATTTGGTATGTAGCTTCCTCTAGGGCCATATGTGCTTACTAAGAAAGGGTTTGAAAAAATTCGAAATTTTAGGGGGGTTTGGGGATCAAAGTTATTAAATCACGATTTCTTCAAAACTACCTAACGGATCGGAATGAAATTTGGTATATAGCTTCCTCTAGGGCCATAAGCGCTTTCTACGAAAGGGTTTGAAAAAATTTGAAATTTTAGGGGGGTTTGGGGGGATCAAAATTACTAAAATCATAATTTCAGATCTTTTATTATTATGACAATAGTGCTTTTATTATTTAAGATCTATATATATAAAAGACAAATACCACTCACTGACTGAACACTAAAAAAGAATACAATTACGTTAAAAAGACTGAAAATACCAACCACCACGGGCAACGCCGTACCTGTCAGCTAGTTACTTATATTTATAACCTTATTAGCTACCTTGTTTTGTAATAAGTTTAAACTTTCAATTTTGTTCTTCTGGTGGATTGTTTTATCGCATCTTCTTACAGTATGATGAAAAGTATCGTTCGCAACTCGTCCCGAAAGTGTCTTTCCCGGTGCATGACTGAATTATTTCCACGGAAAACGGCCGTTTTCGGTACTATTAATGAAATATACTATTTCTTTACACTGCGGCCGTTTCGGCCTTTTATTCACCCATGATGACGTGTGTAGTATCCGTAGAATTGTACTTCGTCATAATTTTGTTAAACAACACATCTAAATATCACATTTAACAAGTTCAACATATTTTGCCATTTAAAATTTAAAACACATTTAACAAACATTCACAACACTGATTTTATCATGCAATTAGTCACTGTAATTTATTTTGTTAGCCGAGAACATGCTTTCTCTGACTATTCCGGCTGCGGATGATATTGTACTGTAATTCTTTATATAATATCTTAAAGAACGGATACTTCACACGTGACCATGGCTGAATAAGTAGCTTAAATCTATATTATAAAAGACAAATACCACTCACTCACTGACTCATCACGATCTCTCAAAAACTACTGAACGTATTGCAATGAAATTTTGTATGCAGCTTCCTCTAGGGAACTGGGTGCTCGCTAAGAAAGGTTTTAAAAAAATTCGAAATTTTAGGGGTGGGTTGGGTGGTCAAAGTTAGTGAAAATTTCCATAAGAAATACATTATGTAATATATTTATTGATATATTTTTTTGTTAACTTTGATTTGTCTACCCGTGCAAAACCGGATCGGGCAGCCAGTTTTATATTATAATTTAAAGTTCTTCAGTAGGGCAAAGAATTTATAAAATAAATATTTATATACATGTATTCTAAAAACTGGTATTCATAAAATAAGTTTAATAATTTCAGAAACTTCCTAAAACGCTTATTTTTCTATGTAACGCTTTTTTATTTTTTATTTTTTAGACAAAATAATTTATACTTTTATAAAGGTAAATGCAATGGTGTTGAAATTTTGCTACCGTACTTTATGTTATAAAAGGAGAGAAATGAAGGTACTGTCCAACAGATGTGTAGAAAATAAACATTATGTATATATACTGGTTAGGTACAAACAAATTCTACTAATATATTTCGCACACATAGGCAGCTATTCAGCGTGAGTAGATAAATTTCCAAAATAGTTGGTTGAAACCCTTAAACATATAAACTTAATTTTGGAATTAAACTTCGTGGTGGAATTATTGTAAATTATTTAATGAGTACATCTAGTTGCAATATTGTCTGAAAATATTTTTTTTTTTTTCTAGAAGTGTATACTTTATTATTTTTTATTTACGATTTACTGTTTATTACAGCTTTTATATAATTTTGTAAGCCTACCTTTATATGACCTTGCTTATTTTGTTATCTATGGAGAAATGCATCAATTTACAATCTTTATTTGTACTCTAATTAAAGTGCCAACAAAATGTAAACATAACAGGAAAAATGACATGATTGAATACAATCGTAATTATACCTAATCGCGACCAAGTTTCTTGTTGAATAAATATGTAAAAAAAAATATTTTTGTGGAACAACAGTTAGGAATATAAAATCTATACTGTTATATAAAAATCTAATGGCGTACGTCTGTGTGTGTGTTACTCAATCGCGTAAAAACTACTGGATGGATTTGAATGAAATTTGGCACACATATAGATCATGACCTGGAATGAGACATAGGCAAGAATTCATTTAGATTTAAGGGTTAAAACAACCCCTAAAACAATAAACATTTATTATTATACTTCCATTAAGACTAGAGAGCTGGAAATTTTTACATTTATTTCTTACAAGATACATATCAAAAGTAAACCTTATTTGTATTTTTTAGTGTACTGCTAAGAGGTGAAATGCAACAACCCCTAAAACAATACAAATTAATTATTATACTTCCCATTAAGCTAGAGAACTGGAAATTGGTAATACAGATATACTATGTAAATCATAGTTTCATTTTATAGCGTGCTGCTCAGGGGTGAACATGTAATAACAACCCCTAAAACAATAAACATTTATTACTATACTTCCCTTAAAGTATAGATCTTTGGACCGTGCGCGAAGCCACGGGTACCTGCTACTCACGTAAAAACTACTGGATAAAAAAAATATTTGACTGCTTTCAGGAAAGAGATTTATTGCTTTTTAGGGAACAAGTGTTATACCAAGCTTTTATTTTGAGTAACTTGATGATTGAACATCATATTTTGCTAGAATAACGAGGGCGATTCACTCTTTACTAAACTTCAAATGAAGTTTTTTTTCTAAAAAAGCACTAGTTTTCTGGTAATTTTCAAAAATATCAAAAGGTCACACGTGAATATATTAATTAATTGAACCCCTATGGATGTCAAGTTTTGTTATATATGTTATTTTTACTGTCGAGAAGTGCTAAAAACAATTTTTCTTTAGGCCTGATTTTTTCTCAGGTCGGGGCTTATTTTTGCACAGAATGACTGGGCTATAAGTAGTGGATGATTCGGAGTAAACTTGTAGATTTTAAGTTTGGATCAAATATTATTTTAGTGCGATCAGGGTTATATATGTAATTTGGATACAATATGTGAACTTGTAGTAGCTACTTAGTTTTGGTTTTATTTGCTCCTTTGTTATTTTGTAAACTATAAAAATATATTGTATCTTTGTTTATATTTAAAACAATGTCTCTTTGCCTTTTTAATAGTGGGTTGTCAAAATGTTTTTAAAAGTGGATCAATCTGTAGGCCTAGTTTGTTTAGTTTTACAACTGATACATGGTTTGAACATTTATTTCGAAAAACTATTCTATTTTGAAACTTATTTTGCTGAATTTGATTTTATGATGTGCGGTAAATGGAACTACCACGGACTTGCTGCCACCGTCTCAGGAGCTGATCTCACTTTTAAATTAATTCAAAGATGTAATCAATATATTTTAAATATTTGTTGTGTACCTTTTACGCTGAGTGCAAAATCCGTGTAACCGTGTGTCGCCATCGACTATCATAACCACCTTGACCGGGAACCAAAAATATAAAAATATTTGGATAATGTTCACTAAAAGAAGCCATTAATGAAGTTTTTACCAAATTAATGGTAGATAACTTACACCCTATCGTTTAAAGTGTGTAATATTTCAAAATAGTTTCACGTTTTTTTTTAGTTGAAGAGAAATTATTAAACATGTAAGAGAAACATTCTGTCCGTTGGGTATATCTGAAGTTTCTATGTCTTATCAGAGGATAAAGATTACCAGAAAAATATCACGATCGCTCCCTGTTATCATCAAATATCTGAACTATTCCTGAAGCTACGCCTCACAAATTTACATATCCGTAGAACTTGTTTAAATCTTTATAGAAATTGCACCAGTACGGAAATATCTAGCACAAAGCAATGTGGCGTGCGAAGCACGCAATGCACTGTGTGTTGAAAATACTCCTAATATGCTGAATGGCGTGCGAAGCACGCAATGCTTTGTGCGTTGAAGATACTCCCAATATGTGGAATGGCGTGCGAAGCATTTTGCAGCAATTCAGCACCGTCGTGAATAGACCTATTTCCCAAATTGTTGGTTGAAGCCCTAAAACATAGGCCTATAAACTTAATTTTGTTAATTTGCTCAACTCACGTCAGCGGTTCAGCTGCGTGGTCGAATTATTTCTATTAGCAGTGTATAGTAATAAACTTTGGTCTTTTGTATCTATGCTGCGACGAAATCTTCACGTAGCCTACATCCAAAACTCCCGAATGGCAACGAAGATTGACGAGTGTTCACGATGTCAGAAATAGCGACTAGGGTCTTTTTCAGGAGAGAATATACTTGTTCCGCGTACGTTGACCGTGAGTCCTCACAGCTGATTCTCCCTCTCATGCACATAGCTCCGCCTTCGACTCAAACTGTACATGAGGTACATAAGAGATGTATATATAGATATAATACCTGTATCTTTCCTAGATTCGTGCAATTAGTGGATTCACAGGAACCGCAAACTTCAGCCCAGATTTTCTACAAGTACAAGACGATCTATTACACCCAGTTGTACAGTTGCAGAATAACATTTGTAAAATTTCTTTAGGCGCAGGTGCTTTTAACATTTTGACTGGGGCCAATATATCATGCATCTTTCAGCCCCAATTATCTGCCGGCAGATAGTTAGACATCCATACCTGAACTTGAAGATAAACTCGATAAAAATGCTGGGCAGCTGCATCATCAGTCGGCGGGAGATTTTCCAATTTAACGGGTTTTAAACCTTTTCTTTTATTACTTACTGGAACGCATACTGGCCCGTTTATTTAATTCACCCCGCCCCGAAATATACATTCACTAATGGCCGGGTTAGGTTAGAGGCCTTGTTATCTACCGACACGCTGGTTTTAATGTGAGGTTATGCACTTGAAACAACCACAAACGCGGGTAGCCAGCTTTGACTTACACCTAAATTGCTGAACAATAATTATTTAAAACTATTATAGCACTAGACACAAATACATAATTAACTAACTAGGGCATTGTCAGCCCAAATAGGATATTACTCCCCAAAATAGGTTTATCAGATGACGGGACTATTACATGTCTAATCGGCCCCCGCGATACGGTAGCCACGCACTAATTTACTTAGTCGGCCATCACACAATTACACAACAAATTAATAATTAACTAGCTGACCCGTGCGAATATTTCGCAAGTTCGGAGTAGGCCTACATTTACCTGATTTAACACGTTGATTTAATTCAGTTAATTAAGTTTATTTATTTACATTGGTTTATAAATAACAGTTTCCCTATACAATCTTACAGTGTAAACAATCTAACTAACAGCTGTCATGCTAGTTAAACAGATGGTTAGTAGATGGCGCCTTTCATTAGGAACATACAGAGTTTAATATAAAAGTTTTTTAAATCAATTTTTGTTATTAAAACATGAATTTTAAGCTGTTTGTCTATTTTTCCCGTGTAGTGGTTAAGGAAAGCTTTAAAATGGTGCCTCATTCATGTAATTTGATGATGTATTAAGGAAGTTATGGCGTACCGACAAAAAATAGTCTTGAGAAATAATATGCGATATGCTCTGCCCAACAATGAAATATTATTATAAGAAAGTGTAGAGAATAAATCATAGAATTTATCTGTACACTTGTAAATTCTCATTCTGTAAACTTAGTTCACATTGTATTACTTGTTCCACAAAATTATAATAAACCATCAAAAGTACTCGCGAATCAAGCGTGTAGAAAATGGCCGTTACAAGTAGCGTGGGGACAAGGCTTGCACACCGTTCTCAAGGTGGATTTTGAATTCAGCAAAAGCCTGTTTTTCACACTGCTGAACGAATCACATCTAACCAGTAAATCTATTTTACTTTACACCAAACGAAAGATGGAAGTTTGGTGTACAAAACGATGTAAAGGTATCTATACAGATATATCGAATTGTAATTGATATCTCGAGTGCAGAGTGTGCTGTTTTATTGGTTGAAAAATGTCCAATTGCAAGGGTTTACGAAAACCTTTGTATTTTCGAAACTATAAGAATGACATTAGATTTGAAGACAGTTTTAGAAAGTTGACATCTTGACGAATCCAAAGGTTCTTCGTATTATCGTCAAAATATTTCTGTCGAGCGGTATTGAGCTTTAGAGAAGTGACAAAGTTGATTAACTTCTGTGTGTTTTATTTGCTCGGCGTTAGGTTTTTAGAAAACTACAATTTTAAAACGATGATTACGTATTTAATATACGTTTTAGAACAAATTTTTAAATACAAAAAATAAAGTTTAAATCACTTCCTTTCCAACGGTGTTTGTTTTATTGCGATCCCATGACGTTTAGCCGGTGGAATATTCAGTACAATTAGAGTTGACAAATTATTGAGTAGTGTTAGACCAAAGCCAAGCGCTATGACCCTCAATTGCTGGCATTACGAGGGCTGCATAAAACATTCATGCAAATTGTCTTGAGTAGGGAAATTACTTATTAGCGAATTTCCATAGGAAAAATGAGCTATTGCAGTGGCACTTATGGTAAGACCCAAGGTCAGGAGTAGTAAATGAGCGCCGATCATGGTCCCCAGAACACGTTTTTCGGTGTCATTAAAAATTAAATATATAAAAATATATCTATACGTTGTGGAGAAAAATATAAAAACGGTTAAATATTTCGTATGTAAAGAAAATTTGAAGGTAGTTGTGATTGAGGAACCTACTCTATGTAAAAATACTGTTTTATTAAGATTTAAAAAAATGTATGCGCCATCTTAGATCCGCCATTTTGAATGTAACTTTGTTCTTTTTTTAATGGGATGATGGTCATGTGATACATCATTTCGAAGTAGAATTTCAAGAGAAAACCAACGGTGAAATGTGCAGATTCATATCTTTAACCGATTAAAAATGGCGGCCATAAAACAACGAAATCGTATTTCTAATTTTGTCCCATTTTGCTGTAGGTACTATTTTTCTTTTTTTTAATGCTAATTATTATTCTTTTTGGATTTAGAATTAAAAAAGCTTTTAAACGATATGCCACGCAAAGATATTTGGAAGTATTTAACAATTTTGAGTTCCAGCCATTTGGATTTTTTCAAAATTGATTTCGAGTGGTTCAACCAAATATCGTTGTGTGGCGTGTCGTCCGAAAGCTTATTTAATTCTGAGTCCAAAAGAAGAAGAATTAATTTAAAAACATAATAATAATAACACAGCAAAATGGGGCAAAATCGGAAAAATCGATTTCGTTGTTTTTTAGCCGCCATTTTTAATCGGTAAAGATATGGATGTGCAAATTTCACCGATGGTTTTCTCTTGAAATTCTACATCGAAATGATGTATCACATGAACACCTTCTCATTTAAAAAAAAAATCAAAGTTACATTCAAAACGGTGGGTAGGCCTACACAATGGCGGATACATTTAAAAAAAATAATCTTAATAAAATACTGCCAACGAAACGTTTAAAGAGTACAGGTGTCTTCTAATACATGTACTGAAATACCTTTCAAAATACATTATGCCACAGTTTCTGTTGGTGCAAAAATACAGGGTGTCCCCGAACTTTCTGGTCCCCTTTTGTGAATTTGTTCCTGGGAACGAGTCAAACAAATTTCACAATACAAACATGGATCTTCGGTGCTCACTTTTCGTCTGTCTGTGTGTTTTTGCAAAGTAATTGATATCTAGAGAACGGTTTTGTCGGTGCTCCCAAAAACCACCGAGAAAAAATTTTCAAGTCTCTATCGCATAAAAAAATTTCCCCCATCGCTCCCCCGAGCCCCCCCCCCCTCCCGGCGCACCGGCCCCATTTCGCACCGTCCGAAATGAGACCAGCGCCCCCAAAAACCCCCGAGTACCGATTTTAGCGGCTTTTCATCCATTTTTAGAGGTTTCAAAAAAATTATGCACTTTTGGATGCACTCAATGCATTTCCGCTTTCTCCCGAAACTGGTCATTTTTAGACTTTTTCCCGGTATTTTTCTGAACAAGATGCAGAAAATTGCATCCAAATCGGAGCTGTAGCTAACATTTGTTTATTTTTCCGTACATTGCCTGGTCTATTAGTAATTAATGTTATCAACACTATAAGTGTTATCTATTACCCTTGATGAAATCGATCACAGATGGTTGTGTTTATTTTATATTTCAGTGATAACGAGTGGTTGTATATAAAAGCTGTTGTACAACTTTTCCTACAACTGTCCATGCTAATTTTTTAACCAATGCAAAAGAGTTCCATAGCTTTTTTGTAGAGAAAGATTTAAAGAACTCATATACGTCAGTAAACATTTATAAAACTCAATAAACAACAAATTTTCAGTAACGAAAGGAAAAAAAATCAGCTTTAGGCCTACATAAAAAGTAGTCAACATTTTTCGTAATTTTTTGAAAATGTACAAAAGTTTTGCAATTTAGTTCTAAACAGAACTGTAGAAAGATATTTGTCAATTTCAAAATTCTTATTTTGAAAACACCAGTTTTTATGTTCCTACTACAAGACTGCTATGAAAACTAGGCCTAGTTTGAATAGTAATTTAGGAATACTAGCTGACCCGTGCGAATATTTCGCAAGTTCGGAGTAGGCCTACATTTACCTGATTTAACACGTTGATTTAAATTAGTTAATTAAGTTTATTTATTTACATGGGTTTATAAATAACAGTTTCCCTATACAATCTTACAGTGTAAACAATCTAACTAACAGCTGTCATGCTAGTTAAACAGATGGTTAGTAGATGGCGCCTTTCATTAGGAACATACAGAGTATAATATAAAAGTTTTTTGAATCAATTTTTGTTATTAAAACATGAATTTTAAGCTGTTTGTCTATTTTTCCCGTGTAGTGGTTAAGGAAAGCTTTAAAATGATGCCTCATTCATGTAATTTGATGATGTATTAAGAAAGTTATGGCGTACCGACAAAAAAATAGTCTTGAGAAATAATATATGCGATACTTAAAAGATTGGTCTCTCCAGGGTGGTCTGTAATGGCTGAAGGTCGGTGAAGAGATGGTGTTACACCGCAATAAACGCTAACGGATTCACTCTGCAATGCCTACTTGATCGTTGGTCATAGATAAGATAGACATAGATAACTTGTGACAGACTCTGGTTCTCTCATAAGATCCTAATCCGGAACCTGAGCGCGTCATATTACTGTTTGCTTGAATTTAAGAAATCTCAGTTTATTCACACATGTTATATTTTCAAGAGAATTATACAAACTCAACAAGAAAATTCTTCCACTTGTCTCGATAGCCTCGTGCGTTTGATTTGGTAAAAGGAACGTTTCCATGGCTTTTGTCAATTCAACATTTTTCTTGCGTTTTTCAATATTTCGGAATAAAATGTTTTTCCCCTTCCCCAAAAAGCACGATGTTGTATCACAACCACTTATAGCGTGTAAAAATAGGATATTGTTTTTACAATATTCATAATTATCGAAATTATTATTAGAGTAAATTTTCTGTTCTGAATTTCCTTTCGATGGCTTTAATAAAAAGATTTTTTTAATACCAGGAGTCAAAGCTGTCAATAAAACTAAAATATCGGTATCCTCAGACACAACCACTGCCGTTAAAGTTTTGATAGAAAGAGCAGTTCTAACTATTAATAAATCTGCGTCATCTTCTGCCTGTTTCACATGAAAATTCTTATTGATCAAATATTTGTTTCAGAAATTATATGAAACGTTTTTTGTTAATAATTTTCGAAAGGATGAGTAGCGTGCATTTCTTCATCAAAATTTAAATCGGGCGAAGAGTTTTATATTATTACGATGTGTTCGTTCTGAGCCCTTAAGCGAGCAAAGCGAGCAGGGGGCGTAGCCCTCTTTTATATTATATAAAGAAACTTTAAGCGTGATAATATCAAGTATTAATTTTGTTAATATAGAAAAACGATAGTATGTTGCTTCGGACAGAATATATCTGAGCAATGTGTCTCAAAATGAAGATTAAAATTAACACGTGTACTTATTAGTACCTGAGGTGTTAACGAAGAGAATCAAAACGTAAAATATCGTAAAAATACCAGAATTAAATCCACGGCTTTTACCTTGGTGACCGGTGGCAATATTTTTGGTACATGCTGGCAACAGCTATGTGAGTTGATCAATTTCCCAAATAGTTGTTATAAACCCAAAAACATATATAAATTTAATTTTGAAAATTCGATCAACTCACGTCAGCGGTTCAGCTGCGTGGTCGAATTATTTTTTTGTTTACTTTTATCAAGCTATCGTGGAATTATAATTTAATTTGGACGTTTAATATTATCATCTTAGCTTTGAAATAAAGCTACAAATTTTATGTCAGTCTCTTCATGTTAATTACACGTGCAAGAACCTTTAAATGTTAAATATTATGTGTTTTGCGAATTTCCACAGGAAAGATGAGTTATTACAGTCACTCTTCTAAAGGTTGGGAGTTGCCAATAAGAACCATTCATGGTCCAAAGAACTCGTTTAAATTATATGAATATACATAATTATATCCACGGTAACTAGAACTAAGATGGTAGCACTCACGAGGTGGATGCGCAGTGGATTGCCGGTTAGATGACGTCACATGGACCGAACCGCCCTACACTAGACACAGAGCTCTAGTGTAGTTAGCTCACCACAACGATTGTGTTTGTAGTGTTCGGAATGTGTTTGTAGTGTTTTTATTGAGTTTTATCGATAGACTGAGTATTCGTATCGCTTTAAAATGCCATGTTGTGCCGTTGTTGGTTGTACAAACCATTCAGATAATGCAAAGAAACTGAAATTGTCATTTCACGTTTTTCAAAAAGATAAAGATCTTCATAAACAATGGCAGCATTTTTGCAAACAAAAAGATGAGTTCAACACTAAAACTGCCCGAATTTGTTCGGAACATTTCTTGGAAAGCAATTATGAAAGAGATTTGAAATCGGAACTACTACCCAGACGTAAATTAAAAGAATTCTCTGTACCAACAGTTTTAACTTCAACCGACACTTTGGGGTCTATTGAAAGAAAAATTTGTGCAGATATACATAATTGTAAGAAAACTGTAAATTCGTTAATACAAAATTCAGCAGAAGAAAGAAGCAGTGAAATTATAGGAACCTCAGACCAACTCGATTCTTATGAAGATCAAAATTTATCTAATAATAACGTGCAGAACATCCAATTAATAAATGAAAATAAAGAACTAAAAGAAAAAATAATTTTATTAACAGATGAACTAAAATGTGCCCAACAAGTTATAACTATAAATAAATATTGAGCTAGACTTGTGAGAAGATAACTTGATAGAATAAACTTAGAACACAAAATCCCACAACTAATACTTTTATTAACTCAAATGCGTTTCAACGACAAAGTCGTCATCTTCAGTGATGCACGAGCTACAATAGTGAAACTATAACTCACATTTCTAAACGATCAACTTAAATATATATTAGGTTGACTTGTGAGGATTCCTATAAACACTCTTTTCAATATGTATTTAAATTGGTTTATACAACTGTTTTGGCATTTATTTATATTTTATTTTTTTATAATGTATGTAGAAGATTTTTTTTCATTAATAAAATACTACATAAGAAAAAACATTCTCATTTAACAAAATTATTATTTAACCCGAGAACCTTTTTAAAATGCAGTTTTGTTAAGAAGTTTCACTATGAAGACAATTTGAGTTCGATTGTACTTGTAAAACCGTTTAAAGATATTAAAATCAATCATTATACTGTAAGTAGTTCTTCAGTAGTAAACTAACTTAGTCTACAAAACTTAGTAAAATAAATAAATTCAAAACAAATTCCTTGACATTTACGTCAGTGTTATTGAGAATAATAATAATAGTCTAAGTACTGTATAGTAGGAATTGCCAACCATAAGCTTGATAAAATCGCTTCCTATTTGGATTAGAGTAGAGCAGCTACATAGTGGACCGCGAGGCCGGCTTGGTGCAGATGACGTCACGGCATCACAGCCAGATGCGCGTGAGCCCTACCGTGTTAGTTCTAGTTACCGTGATTATATCTGTGTTCGCACAATATCGGCCGCATTTTACTTCCGGTTTTGTCCCGATTTGGTACACACGTTTTCCAAGTAGCTCCGACAACCGGAAGCATTTTTTGGGACTTTTCGATCTAGAATTTATGTTTTTCAGATAACAAAATAAAATAAAATAAAGGAGATTATTATGTACATTTTGTTTTTATACGCGAAACTATTATAGCCAGCCTGGTTTCCCAAAAATCGGTCTAAACGTAAAATTCTATAAAAGTGCCCCATTCAAATCCACGTGGGTTATTTTACCGCAGGGTGAGCCAGTCGGAGGCTGAGGTGCAAATAATTCTACTGATATATTATTTCCTACACTCAGGCAACTATTCAGCGGCAATAGTGAGTAGACCGATTTCCCAAATAGTTGGACGAAACCCTAAAACAGAAAAACTTTGTTTTTTTAAATTCACTCAACTCGCGAATTATTTTTATTTTTAATAATTATGTAACAAGCTTCATGATAACCTGATTCAGTATTCAAACAATGATACTAAACAAATACATTAACGTTTGTTATTCGCCTAATTGCGTAGCTTGCAGATTGTGCAAATGTATTTTTTTATTTGTACAAGACTTTTAGGTTTGGTAAACAATAGTGAATCGCTCGTAGATGGGTGTTTATGGCTGTCTTTAGATTCAAGGTTGACAGTTGCAATGATACGGATTTATTTATGTCGTTAAACTCTGCGTAAATTGTATTTTATAAAATTCTTTTATCAACAAAATGTAAAAAAGGAATGGCGTAGAAAAACTCTATTTTACGTTACGTAACACTAGCAGGGTTTTTTCAAAATATAAATTTAAATATTACCAACCCATTTTAAAATTGGAAAGGTGACCCTTATGGTGAGACCTAAGTAGTAAATGAGCAAACATCATGGTCCCCAGACACGTTTTGCGGTGTCATTACAAATTGTATATAGCCTATGTGTTGGCATTCTGACGGCCTCATTTTAAGTCCGATTTGGACCAAATTTCGTTCCCACGTTGGTCGTCTAGACGAGTCCAACAACCGGAAGTACGTTTTTTAGTTGGAAGTAACTACCTTTTTATATGTTTTGAAATAAGAATGAAACTTTTTCAGGATTTTCTCTAAAGAAATAAATGTAGGATATCATTCTGCATTTTTTGTTTTTTTACAGCACCTTTTAGCTTACTTGGTTCTCCTAAAATCGATCGAAACGTAAAATATAAAAAAGTACCTGATTCAAATAAAATTATAGATTTCACCGAGGTTATACGCTTCGAGCGAAGCGAAGCAGTCTTTAACATGAGGCAGCAAGGTCCGCTGTGAGTGGTCCAATATAAATTTAATTTTAGAAATTCGCTAAAATCACGTCAGCTGTTCAACTGCGTGATGGAATTGTTACAACTACTCTGTTAGTGCCAGAGCGCGTAAATGTTTGGATTGCAAAACTTGATACTTGTTTACAAATATCTCCAACTGAAAATAGTTTCTCAGCACGATCGCAGGATAAATCCATTGCATATTTTTTCCTTTAATCTTGTAGACATTTTTACTCAACTCTGTTTGCACCGTTTAATCTATACTAATATTATAAAGAGGTAAAGTTTTTTTTTTTTTGTCTGTATGTAGGGGGTAATCTCTGGAATTACTGAACCGATTGAAAACATTGTTTTACTAAAAAAAAGCTACACTATCCCTGAATAGCACAGGCTATAATTCATTTTGATAAAAACATTTTTTATTTCAATATTTGTAAATTTAGTCGGAAAAAATCTTACGTTAGGCTTACGTTGATAAACCGTCATATTTCTTGAAGATATTTACATTCATTACCATAGCGACCAATTGAATAAAATAACAGATAAAACAGCTGATTTCCATTACAAGCTGATTTCAAACTTTGATGCAATTATTTCTAGGTTAGGTTTTTATTAAAGTGTAAACCTGAGCCTTGCTGCTTCTTTTAACCTTTATTATAACTGCTGTTATAAAATATACGAAGTAATTTGATTTGGACATTTAACATTATTTACAATCTTAGCTTTGGGGTAGTTATTAATCCTACACCTTTATTGTAAAAAATATATAACATGATTATGTGTACAGAGCACGCAAGGGTTTCCCCTAGTATTTAATATTAATAATGTATAGAATACATTGAAATAAAAACAATTAATCTATTTTTGGTCATAACAAACCCCTCAGCAAACGCTTTAAAATAAATTTGCATAACCTAAACCTAAGGTTTCATAAACCTAAAGTTATCATTCTGAAAACCCATTTATCCTCAGTACAGTTGAACTATAATTTATTAAATGCCAAAGCCCCTAGTAACAAATAAATATATAAACATGCCCGATTTTTTTAGATAACTAAATGTAACATAGGGTATCGCTTGCCATGAAAGACTTCTAAAATTAATCAACTCCTATAAAAGCCAGTTGTACGTACGTGAGTAACAAATAATATAACAGCTGATTTCAGCCATCATCTGTAACACTTAAACAGACCCAATGTAGTTTATAGTTTGGAGTTAAGTTTACAACTTTAATATCATTATAACTTCTTGTGACTTCTTAAACATAAACATATTCGATTATTAATGTCTTCACTACAGTATTAATAACTTCTAAATCATTTAAACGGTGGTTTACTGAATTCCGTGCCTAAATACAATTTCATCTATCAATGTGAAATAAAAAGCAATTAAAAACATAGTAATTTTATATTTCTTTAAAAATATAGCAACGTGTGTAAATAAAAATGTTTACCAAATATTCCTACAGTTTTATAATCCTTATTATTGTACACATTTACCGAGTTAAAAACCCCCGTCAGCATAGTTACGTAGGCCTAGATAAGTAGACCTTAATTTTGTTTTTAAATTGTTTGTTTTATAAATGATGTTCTAATGTGTATCTAATTAATGTGTGTTTGATTTTTCACTGGGGCTTACTAGTAAATGCATAAATGTAAGAATGCAAGCAATATATTTTAGTTTTAAACAAAGCCATATAAAGAATCAAGATGTACCAAGCAAGCATCGTTTTAAATTAAATTCCCTAAGCTTTTGTTGAAGTCAACACTGTTTGAGAGTAAAAAAGCTCTCTGAGATAAATTAAAAGCAAACAATGGAAAATAAAATATTAACAAACCCTGATCAGAGTGGATTGAAATCAGCCCAACAGATTGTATAAACTGATTGAGTAAAACTAAGATTGGTTTAGACATTTTTAAGGTGACCTGTTTATATTTTAAAATTATTACTTCCTAGTTTTAAAAATGAAATTAGTGATAAGTTTAAAAATTGTAACAGATATTTGTTTTATGGAAACCATTTTGAATAAAAAGTAAAAAAATTTAAATACATAAACTACAACTGCATGATTAGTCTCCATGTATTTGTGTCTACATTTACAATTGTGTATCTACTGCAATGTTTCAACACACTAGGGAAATAGTACAGCACATTAAACACTGTAACTGGATATTACATTCGAGAGTATTTCCATTACTCCAGGTCACCCTAATTGTTGAAATTCATAAAGTGCAAGATCGATTCCTACGAATGGTCGGTGCAGGGCAAGGCCTAAACCACAGAGAAGTCTCTGTCATGCAGATCGCGGATAATCTCAGCCTCCAGACCCTGTCTACCAGAAGATCCCTCCAGGACGCTGTCTTTCATAAATTGCTCAACAACCAGACAACCCCAGAGCTCCTTGGTGCTATCAACTTTCGTTGTTTTCCTGGCACGCGTTCAAAAGACCTCTTCTGGCGACGCTTCACAAGGACAAACTACCTACAAAATTCCGCCCTCGACCGAATCCAGCGCCTGGGCAATGTAATTGCTCCTTCTGTAGACTTTTTCAACACCTCCCTTTCTGCCTTTAAGAAAGAAGTGTACCGTCTCTTGGCTGATGTGCCTTGACAAGCATGTCCTTCACCTTGCATTATTGTTTTCGTTATTGGGGTTGTTATTGTTATCTTGTTCTATATAGTTTATTGTTGTTTTCCTTAGTGTTTTTATCAATGTTGCATGTATTAAAGTTTTATATTAGATTCTCACAATTCTAGTTCTCAGATATTATTATTTGTTCATCACAACTGTTATTTACTGTTATACAATCGCATATTGTTGTTATCGTCTTGTTTTATTGTATTGCTTAATTATCAATGCAATCAATTTTTACCTTTATATATATTGTTAACTAGCTAGGTCATCAAATTAGTATCTTGTTGTTAATTGATTGTCTGTTGGTAAATAAATAAATAAATTAAGTGATATTAATGTCAATCAGTGATGACGTCAGATGATGTTAACGTTATGATCACGTGGCATTAGGTTGTTGAATTTAATTGTTATTAAATGCACTGGGTGTTCGTTAATATCCTGGCCATTTTCGATTCAAAACTGTAAGGTAAAAAGGTTTTTACCACCATGTTAAAAACTTCAAATTTATTATTTTTTAAATACAGGAGTAGTCCGTAAGTGTAGTATAGCTATTCGGCCAGTGCCCCAGTGCCCGAGACAAAACTTTCACATTAGGCCACCACCTTAGCCAAGAAATATAGCAATTAGACCACCGCCTGAGGCAATCAAAATGCCAAAATAAATAGTTAATTTAGGTCAACTTTCCATGGCCACCGCCTGATTCAGTAAAAATATCAAAATAAATGTTTAATTTCTTAACCTCAAGGTCATATTATTATTATTGGTATTAATAAATCAAATTACACAATAAGCCGTGTTTTTCTATATCGATTGACAAATATAATTGTAAGTAGGTCTATTTCACAGCCTCGAGGCATAACTTTCACATTTCAGGGCACTTGAGCTAGTGAATGACATATTTTCAAACCCCCTCAGTCAAAGTTTTCATTATTAGATCAATATTGATCATCAAATCGTAGTTGTAAATACGTATATTTCACAGCCCTGAGGCTGTTTACAGTCCGCTTGTTTTAGATCAGTGCTAACTTTCACATTTCGGTGCACTTGAGGTAGAAAATGACATCTTTTGTGAACATGTCATTCCCCCACCGAGGCTAAGCCTTCATTAATTGCAACCTGTAAAAAGATTTTAATCGAAATAAACAAACAAATTAAAAACTGATTCTATGACAAAAATAAAACTTATTAAGGTGTAGTAAAACATTTAATTTACTAAAATTTTTAAGGAATAAAAAAATATATTAGGTACGAAATCTCTTATTTTAAAAACCTTTATACAATTTAGTTATAAGCAAACAGCATAAAAGTAGTAAATAATTCGACCACACAGCTGGACCGCTGACGTGAGTTGAGCAAATTTCCAAAATTAAGTTTATTTGCCTATGTTTTAGGGTTTCAACCAACAATTTGGGAAATATGTCTACTCACGAAGGCGTTGAACAGCTGTCGGTGTGTACGCAATATATTAGTAGAATTTGTTTGCGCCTATAGTTCATTTCACCTCAGCGTGAGGCAAAACCAAATGACCGTAATAAAACCCTTACCCTTAGGCCTATTGTGCGACATCGGGGATGGGCACTTGTCGACTGCCTTTGTATTGGAGTTATTGCTGTTTGTCCCAGTGTCATTATGTAAACTTTTTAATTGAAAGAAAAACTTAAAACAAAATATATCATTTGCTGTGTTTTGATCGCGTGATTATTTTTATTCCAAATATGAAGGAAATCGGTTGATTTTTGGGAAGGCAAAGTAAATAGTTAAATCCTATGTGTTTTCAAATATTTTTTATCATAATGAATACGGAAATAAATTTACATTGAATAATGATGTTGAGTTTTATAAAAACCTCTTACTTACTACTGTACACAATAATCATCACATTATAGGGGCCTGACATGCTTAACATTGTCGTTAATCAACGGTTAACATTGGGTTTTATTACGGTCATTTATATTTGCCTCACGCTGAGGTGAAATGAACTATAGTGGCCTCGCGAGTGTGCACCACATGGCTTCGAACCGGGTACTTTTATGGTATTTTACGTTTTGGTCGATTTTGGGGGAACCAAGCGAGCTATAAGGTCGCGTAAAAAAACAAAATGTGCAAAATAACATCCTACATTTATATTTTTAGAAAAATCTCTAAAAAATGTTCATTCTCGTAGTAAAAATCCCAAAAATTAGTTACTTCCGGTCAAAAACGTACTTCGGGTTGTTGGATTTTTTTGGCTATCAAACTCGTCCGAGTGATATAGACAACCAATACGTGTACCATATTTGGACCAAATCGGACTTAAAATGCTGCCGCTAGAGTGCGAACACATATATAGGCCTACATATATATATATATATATATATATATAGATTTCTCGCCTAATCATTTGTTGGTTTTGCTGTTATTTTTAACCAGGGTAGGTTGATCGTTTTCGATCAACATTTATTGTGGCTCTTTCGTGTTCGAGCATCGGATCAACATTTCATAACCAACAAATAAGGGACCCAATTACAAAAAACTTATACAATTTCTTATACACCCAACTTAGCGTCGTAACTGAGACCATCAATAGTTGATCTGTTTTATACAAGTTATATACAAAGTACCGTTATTTAGATAGTTTTGTAAGTTTTAAACCGGCCATTCTCACTCGCTCGCTTTCCTAACTGCACCCTGCCATCGGCCCGGCCCGGCCTTGCCTACTTACCCTTCTACCTGCTATCTATTCATAGTTGAGGGAGGGTTGTTTATTGTTTACTGCATTGTATATTAAATGGTTTATTGGTTTAATATTTTACTTCTACACAATAGACGATATGCAAATTATAGTAAGTTCTTCATTTCTTTACCGATTTTCGTAAAACTCATTTTCCTATTGTTTTTTGGGATGCTGAACAAGAATTTGACACTTATTTTTACCTAATGTTAAAAATAAAAATAATTACTTGACTAATACGAATTATATATATTTTTTGAAAAGAATAAATCCATTTACACAGTTTTCACGATATCTTCCGAACTTCGGAACTTATAAAAATTTAATCAGACATGAGCCAGACTTGTCGTTTTAAGAACTTAATACTTTAGTCATTTTATTATTTTTTTTCAATTTAATTTTAGTGTTTGAAGTCGGAAAACATTTCTGTAAAAGCAATTGACAGCATTTGCTTCAGCTGTAAAAGCTTTTCTTATAATGTTTTGGATAATACAGAGGTATTTTATCAACTAAATTGACAATTTTTAAAACTTTCTAAATGTTTCAAATTGGGACAAATTGTTATTTGTGGTACCTATTTATAATTAGATTTCAATACAAAAAAAAGCTTTCAAGTTTTGTAAGATTCCTTAAGGATAATTGGTATATATAGACTAACTATCTTTAAAGTTTATCACTTTAATATTATTTTATTATTATTAGAGTTGTTGTATTTTCGAGTTTCAATCAATTAATTTATCCTGTAAAATTGTCTACCAGTAAAATTGTTGTCCTGTAAAATTTAACAACAATCCATTTAGGCTACCACAAAAAAATAAGGTACACTTTACTTTAAATATTTGTTTTTATGCAAGAATATGTTTAAAACAGAGGCAGTTGAAAATGTTCAATGTTAAATCTAGAAAACTATACATTTTATAATTCCATCTTTTTTAATTGAGTGCTGAAAAAAACTGAATATTCTTTATAAAATTGCTGATCCGGCTTGCGATTCACTTTTAATTATAAATTTTTACTGTGCAAAGAAAAAATCAAAAACTTGGTACTTAAAAAAAGTCAATGACGTGAAAAATAAAAGGGATTTTTTTTAAATGTGAAACTCAAAACGGATGCGTATTGTGACTGTGGTTAAAACGACACTTTGCAAAAAAATTACAAAATAAATGGTTTTAAATTTAACATTGCTCTTACCCCAAGATGACCGCCACTAAAGCAGACCATTAAGTTGTAATATTTAAAGTGCTCGCTGTATCGTCTAAAATGTGCCTCAAATACATCAAAAACGTTTTAGAATTTGTATTTTTTTTATATATATTCAGGTATATTGTTTAAAAGTTTTGTGCTGACCGACGAATTAATAAAATTTCGCAAAAAATCTTATTTGTCTTTAATACAGGATTTGGCGCACAACTCCGGAGTTTCATTCTATCTGGGTTATGTACTAACGTTGTATATCCACTCCGTATGTAAAACATCTATAGGACCTTGTATACATAAAATAGGTATTGCGTGGGTTTTTTTATATCCAGAAGATCCCTGTTACACATTTACTATATTTAAGCCATCATAAATAGAGGAACTAAATTTTAAGAATGCATCTTCAGTACCAAAACAATTTTTAAACCCAAACTGATTATTGCTAA
This sequence comes from Philaenus spumarius, assembly GCA_018207615.1. Lineage (NCBI taxonomy): Eukaryota > Metazoa > Arthropoda > Insecta > Hemiptera > Aphrophoridae > Philaenus > Philaenus spumarius. The sequence goes on from JAGFPH010008526.1 coordinate 24,301, forward strand.
AACATTTCTTAAAAAAAAACCATTATTATGAACTTTAGCACTTTGTCAAAAACCTTTGGAAACAAAGATATCAGAGGAATAGGTTTGCAACTGTTTCCCTGTCACTTTTTTTGAAAATTGGTACAACTAGGGCCTCTTTAAGTCTATCAGGAAACATGCCAGTCACAAAAGTTAGGTTTATTAAAAATTATACTACATCCGTTATGTGAATGTTGATAGCCTTGAGCAAAGATGCACTTACACCATCAAATTCTGGAGATTTGCCTAAATTTACCTCACGGATCTTTTTCTCAATTTCGTCCGGTGTTACTTTTGTTAAAAATATAAACATTTTCGTTTCGTGGTCCAAAATGACAATTGTACATTGAAAATGTAGAACAATTTGTTAGAAATGGTGTCCTAATAACATTTACAGAATTAAAAAAATAAGAATAAAACTCATTAGCAGTAGTATCAGTTCCATTTTCCTTTAGAAAATGTAAAGCCTACCTTTTCAAGACTCGCGTCTTTGACCCTTGACCTCATTTAGCAACCTTGAATTTCCTTTACAATGTTTAAACATTGTGTTTAAACATATAATAATGTATAGTACTAATATGATTTAGCCTCCTTTATGTCAACCTGTATCTCAACTTTTACATTTTCTAAAACTTTCATTTATTTTTGGGTAATTGGGATGTTTCTAATCGTCTATGTAGCTGGTTGTTTTTATTAATTTAAAAACATAAGTAGTTCGTAATCCAGGGTTTAATAAAATTTGTTTTATAGACGTCAGGAATTTGTAATATACGCATAAATCTATATTGTTTTCCAATATTTCAAAAAATGTTTCAAAAGCAGAATTTATATTTGTACCATTGTATACATTTGAAAAATAAGTCAAAACATTGTGTTTGTTTAGTTTATAGGCAATAGCTTGAACAGGCCTGGCTTGAGGTTGCAATGTATAAACTTGTGATAACAATAGGACTAAAATTATTGCGTAGTGATCTATAATGTCATATCTAGAATATCTGATTTAATATTTACTTTAAACATATCGTTTATTATAACTCACGCATGATCAATACACGTTGCTAAATTATTTACTACGGTTCTCGGTTCTTTTAATAATATTTCAAAGCCGTAATTTGGCAAAAGTGTGGTGTAATTATTTCTTTGTTTATTGTTGTTTAATAAATCTAGATGAACATCTCCTATTAAAATTTGGTCGCATTTACTATACAGCTAAATAAAAAATGTAATTCTTCCATAAATATATCCGAACCGCCACACAAGATACAATCTGTATAGTGAAAATAAATCAATTTTTTTTCGTGTCACATTAAAACCGCAGCTGCAGTACGTCTGCAGTAACAAAATTTACGCAATATGTTTCATAATGTATACAATTTTTAACGTATTCCAAAATACCACCGGCTCTATAGTCGTGATTTCTTTTTGAATCTGAAACAAAATTTTGCAATCGATAAAGACTAACCTCATGCTGTTCGATCCATGTCTCAGACAAAACAATACGGTGAAGCAGGTTGACAACCAGGTTACACAATTATAAAAAATGTTTCCTAACTTTGTAACATAGTGTCATCCACATACGAAATAAGGTAGATAACATGTAATTCAAGCTTACATAATAATGTGATAACAAAAGCAGTTTTAAAATGTGTGAACTATTTCAAAAAGTTATTAAGTAGAATTAGTGCATGGACAGTTTATTCAAATAACTAAATGTGCCGAAATAAATTTCTGGTTTTCTTTTCGTTCTTAAATAATTTTTGTATATCTTTGAAATTAAAAGATTTGTTATATTACAGATATCTTGCAACTGACAGATGCTCAATTTACAATAAGATGAAACTTGAATTAACTAAAACGTAAAATTGCTTCTAAGAGTCTCTAGAACTGAACAAACACAAAAATATTTTAGCACAGAAAGCACCATAATTTTCTTCAAATCATGTTGTAACACATGTGCTTTATTGATTTAATAAAAATACTAAACCCAATTCCAACTAAATCGTTTACAGTAAAAATTAAAATGTAAACATTTACGTATGTCCTCAATTTAACCTTCATGATTTCAACTTTAAAAAATCCCAATTATTTTGTAGAATAGGTCTATATAACGAAACAATGTTGTTAGAGTGAACGTACTCTACGTTAGGGTCGAGGGGCTGCCACAAGGGTAATAATTGTCAGCAATATTTCTATTGTTAAATTCATTTCTTCAGACATAGAGTCTGACACTATTCCGACAAACCGGCGTTGTTAACATTTCTACAATATGGTTTGATAATTTTAGATTAGGTTCTTATGTTATGTTTAAAATATACTTGCAAAGGAAATGTAAGAACCTTTGAAGACAATTTCATTTTGATGTAGTTGGTTTGAAAATAATTGGCAAGACTTGGTTCCACGAATGTGATCCTAAGTCCAAAGAAAATAGTTTGAATCTTTCCATTTTAAAGTAAAAAATATTTGATGCATTGATTGTTGAAAACGTCTACGTGCAGAAAAAGTGTTTATAGTTAAATTTTTCTTCCAAAACCTACTGCAAAATAGGTTTAACTTCTTACAAGTGT
>JAGFPH010008526.1:44087-54205 GCA_018207615.1 Philaenus spumarius
ATTTACTACAAAACAAATTAACTTAACATCTCCTTCTTTTACAACAAATTTTTATCCTTAAAGAATTTACTAAAAAACAAATTAACTTAACATCTCCTTCTTTTACAACAATTTTTATCCTTAAAGAATTTACTACAAAACAAATTAACTTAACATCTCCTTCTTTTACAACAAATTTTTATCCTTAAATAATTTACTACAAAACAAATTAACTTAACATCTCCTTCTTTTACAACAATTTTTTATCCTTAAAGAATTTACTACAAAACAAATTAACTTAACATCTCCTTCTTTTACAACAATTTTTTATCCTTAAACAAGTTATTCAAATTTAGAGGGTGGTTTTACGACTCTTCCACTTCTTGTTTTATACAATTGACCATTGTTATTATTATTATTGGAATTGTTATTATTATTTGTATTAGCACCTTGCATTTTAGCTGTGCTTACATTATTGTCTTGTCCGGGTATTATCCTACATTGATCATTAATTGGTGATTTTTCTATATAGTGTTCATCAATGTTACTTTTAAATTGAGGACTATTCTTCGATGGCCTCAAATGATGTGAATTTCTACGCAACACTACGTTGTTCTCATTTTTAATTATATAAGAACGTGGACTAGTATCTTCTCTTACCACCTGTGCGGGTTCCCATATCCCTTTATTCCTATATACTATAATACTTGGAATTTTATATTCTGCTCTAGTTCTTGAATTTTTATTATAGTACAATTCTGATTTTTGTTTAGCTTTTAACAATAATTCTTTTACTTCCTCTTCTATTCGAGGTTTTAAGTTTTTATCATATATTGGAATTTTAGTTCGCAATATTCTACCCATTAGCATTTGAGAAGGTGCTAGTCCCGTACTTTTGACAGGTGTGGTTCTATAATCAAACAGAGCTATCAAAACATCAATTTTAGTCTTACTCCTCTTTAGAATATTCTTTACTATTTGAACTGCTCTTTCAGCCATTCCATTAGACTTAGGGTATCTAGGACTACTATAACAAAATTGAAAATTCATTTCCTTTGCAAAATTTTTAAAACTATAAGAACCAAATGGCATGTTATCGCTACAAACTATTTTAGGGATCCCATGATTTGAGAATATTATTCTTAGCTTTTCAATCACTTCATCAGATTGCATATTTTTTAATTCTAGTAACTCTATCCATTTAGAGTAGTAATCAATCAAAACTATATAAGGTTTACCTTTACATTCTAATAAATTAACTCCAACTTTTTCAAATGGTAAGTTTGGTATTGGATGTGAAAGTAATGGTTCTTTAGTGTTGTTATTCCTATATCTTTCACAAATACTACATTTACTTACATGTTTTTCTATATCTAAATTAATGTTCCATCAATATACTGTTTGACGAGCCCTTAATTTTGTTTTTTCTATTCCCATGTGTGATTCATGTAACAAACTTAATATTTTATTTCTTAGACTTACTGGAACAACTATCCTATGATCTAGAAATACTATGTCATCTTCTACACACAACCTATCTTGCATTTGATAATAAAATTTGATGTTTTCAGGTACATCTTGTTTGTTATCTGGCCAACCCTCTGTAATACTCTTAATTAAGCACTTTAAAGTACTGTCACTTTTAGTTTCATTCCTTATTTCTAATATTCTATCATCAGATACCTGTGCATATTTTGTTAAACTATGTACAACTTCATCTAATTCAGGATCATCAAAAACTTTATCTTTTACATATGATCTGGATACAGTCAGCTACATACATTAGCTTGCCTGGTAGATATTTTACACTTAATCTATACTTTAATAGTTTAAGACACATTCTTTGCAATCGTGTACTATTTATACTAGATATACTTTTTTTCATTATTGAAACTATTGGCTTATGATCTGTTAGTACTTCAACTTTTCTACCATAGATAAAATTATGAAATTTTTTAGTAGCTTCCCCAATACTTAACATTTCTTTCTCACATTGAGAATAATTTTTTGTGTTTCTGTAAGGCTTCTTGAGCCATAAGCAACAGGTTTACTATCTTGCAATAGTACAAATCCCATCCCGTCCTTAGAACTATCACATTGCAAAACAATTGTTTTGGATTCATCAAAATTACGTTAAACGGGAGCTTTCACTATTATTTGTTTAAGATCGGTTAATTGTTTTTCATGTATTGGCAACCAGCAAAACTCTGTGTTTTTCTTTAGCAAGGCTCTTAATGACCCTGTTAGGTTTGCCATATTAGGGATGAAGTCCCTTAAATAATTAAATAACCCAATTATACGCTGTAATTCTTTCTTACACTTAGGACTTTCTACAGCACTAATAGCCTTAACTCGATCTGGGTCTGGACTTTTTCCTGTTTTATTAAACCTGTGTCCCAAATATTTGACTTCTTTTACTTTATATTGTAATTTACTTTGATTAAATTTAATATTAAGTTTCCTAGCCCTATCAATGACTTGTCTGAGAATTGCATCATGTTCTTTTTCATTTTCCGCCGCTATCAGCAGATCATCAAAGTATATTATTACGCCTTTTATGTCCCCAAAATTTTTTTCATTATTACTTTGAAAAAATTCAGGACTTATTTTAAGCCCGAAAGGAAGTCTCAAATATCTATAAGTACCAAATGGTGTACTAAAAGCACAATGCTTAGATGATTCTTCATCTAGTTTCTATCTAGTTCTCTTTTAAATCTAGTACAGTAAAAATATTCTTATTACATAATTTATGTGAAATTTCTTGTAATGATGGAATTAAATGTGGTTTACTTTTAGTGGCTTTATTTAAATCTTGTGGATCTATGCATAACCTAACCTTTCCATCTGGTTTCTCTACTATTACTAAATTACTAACAAAGCTTGTAGGATTCTCATACTTTTTAATTATGCCTTCCTTTTCTAATCTATCTAGACTTTCTTTAACTTTTGTTCGCAGCACTAGAGGAATTAGTCTAGGCGGCTTTATCGTTACGCTGACATTAGGTTTTAAGTCTAAATGGCATTTAATATTAAATTTACCTAATCCAGTAAATATTTCTTTGTTTTGATCTATAAACTCATCTTTGTCTACTGTTATGCCTATTTCACTTATTCTACTAATCAATTTAAGTTTAGTACAACTATCTAATCCTAAAATACCAGTATTACATTGTTTAGTGTTCACCACAACAAATTCAATTTTATCACAAGCATTTTTTGTTTTACAGTTCAATACAGTTTTACCTACAGTCTGTATTTTTGTTCCCCCATAAGCTTCTAATATTATTCTGGTAGGTTCTAACCTAACCTTACTCTGTAATTTCTTATATACTTGTAATGGCAATACATTTACTTCAGCCCCTGTATCCAATTTTAATCTTAGTTTAGTCTTATCATTAATAAGTACATTCTCATACCACTGATTTGTCTCCTTATGTCTGTTAATATTTATATTATTTACAACAAAATTTTCAATACTGGCATCTCTATCTAAGTCGTCAGGCATTTTTAGCACCCTAACATTTTTTACTTTACATCCTACAGCAAAATGATTTAGTGTGTTGCACTTATTGCAACGTTTCCCATAAGCAGGAAAATTAGCTGGTAAATGTGTCTTACCACACTTTTTACATAAATATGGTACAGTCCTATTTTTAAATTTATTAGTCTTTAAATTACTTTTAGGCTTAGGCCTAGAATCTTCAAAGTGTGGTCCTACCTTCCGGCTTCCTTTATAATCTGTCTTACTTTTTGTCGGCCCTTCTTTCCTTGAAGATTTTTGGTAGACTGTGTTGATTACAGCAGCTTGTGTTCCATCTCGGCCTTGGATGGTCTCTGCTTGGCGTTTTCCTGTCTCTGTCGCCCTACAGATGTGAATTGTCTTTTCCAGGCTTAGGTTGTTTTCTCGCAACATTCTTTCTTGGAGACTACTATCTTCTATGCCTAAGATAATTCTATCCCTTAATAGGCTATCAGTTTGATCTCCGAATTCACAAGATTTAATTAACTTCTTTAAATCAGTAAGAAAACTATTTAGTGGTTCACCGTTTTGTTGACAACTAGAATTAAACTTAAACCGTTCCACAACATTCGTTTTGGGGTTAGCATATTCTTGAAATGAACTAATCACTTTTTCATAGTCTTTTTTATCGGTTTCTTTTAAATTAAATGTGTCAAATAGATCTACAGCTTCCTCACCTATTACAATAAGTAAAATGGCAGCTTTTACATCAGAGTCTTTAGATTCATGTCCAGCAGCTTTCATGTATATTAAAAAGTTTTGTTTAAATCTTCTGAAGTTTTCTTTTAAATTACCGTCAAATTTTAAAGACGAAGGGGGTTTAAACTCCATTTTATTATACAATACAATTCACTTTTTCACTCGACCACATGCATTTTTTGTTTTAGGTTACCTATAGTCGATTTTTATTTTCATCAACTTCACTTGAACACACTTAAGTTCTTCTTCCTCAGCGCCATGTTATGTTTCTTCTTGACAATGATATGTTTCTTTTAAATAATAACAATTACATATTTTATTATTAAGTTCACTTTATTAAACTGTTAAGAGTGTTAAGATACAACGACCATGTACTGACTCACTTCTTACATTTTACAGACATCATTGCATCCGCTCTCTGCAGTGATGCAACCTTTACATATTTAATTCTTTTACTTTACATATACAACAGTCTCTTCTTCTATCCATTAATCAAGAAGTCGAAATGATATTGTGCTATTCAAAACCGATGTATATCGTTTTACTAATAAAAAGCTACACTATCTCTGAGTAACATAGGCTATAATTCATTTTGATAAAAACATTTTTTATTTCAATATTTTTCTAAATTTAGTCGGAAAAAAATTCTTAGGTTAGGCAGACTGATGAACCATCACATGTGTTTATATTTATTATCGTAGCAACCGATTGAATAAAATAACAGATAAAACAGCTGTTTGCTCAGATATTTCCATCAACAGCTGATTTCAAACTTTGAAGCAATTATTTGTATTTCTAACTTTTAGGATATGTTTTTATTCAAGTATAGACCCGAGCCTTGCTGGTTCTTTCCTTTATTACAACTGCTGTTATAAAATATACGAAATAATTTGATTCGAAAATTTAACATTACTTACCACCTCAGCTTTGTGGTTACGGTTTTATTAATCCTACACCTTTACTATAAAAAAAATATAACATGATTGTGTGTATAGAAGGTTCCAACCATAGAAAATGGTTGGATTTCCACTATTTTTTAATATAACCAAAAACGTTATTCGAAATACATTAATATTAATTAATAAATAATAAAGGAACTCATAAAACAAATTAGCAACAATAAAACACAAACAAAGGAGAATAAAGACTCGAACATTGAGCAGATACAATTACTCTAATCTGCGCAAGCGCAATAACAAGCAAAGGATACAGCGCAATATTTCAATCAAAGAATAACAGCAGGTAAATTACAAAAACAACACAACTTTACATGTTTAAGTAACTTTAAAAAGTAGTTGCACTTGACTGAACAACTCTTTAAACTGTCTCATTTGCTAAAACATCTCTTTAACGTGTTCATGTAGGGGATATTAACTGAGAGAGACAGAAAGTACGGAGCTATGAACAGCTGATAAACCTCACGAGTAAAGGTTGTCATTATTTTGCGCTGCGTCGGTTGTCTCTCTTTAGCAAATCCATGACGATTAGACGGTTGGATAAGAATACTAACAAAGGTTTTTAGAAATTTTTTGGTAAACCTTCATGCTAATGATTTTTATTTCTAAAAAATATAATAACTCGTGTGCATTAGTTGTTGATTAATTTCTCCTTGCGATCCATTTCCTTTTTTAAGAGACTATACGTTTTTTGTGGTCGCAGTTCTGAAATATTTTGAGATTTTATCAAAATTTTAATACAAAAAAACGTCAAAGGAAAGCATTATTAAGACAGTTAATCGTGTCCATTTTGTTTTAAAATTGTATACAATGTGAAACCATTTTCTGTAAAGTTGAGTGTTTTAAACTGACAATAAGTTACCATAGCAACCAATACAATAAAACCAGCTGTTTAGATTCAAAACATCAAATATAATAGTGATAGTGGTGTGATTTATGAACTGTGCAGTAATAGGGTTGTTATATGTGTAAACAAATTCTATTTCAGTACTCTTTGTAAATAATGGTAAAATATTCTCCCGTTTAAAACAAATCGGATGAATATCGGTTCTGTAGAACTCAAGAAATATGCGCAAAAATGTCTTTGTGACCACGGATTGGGTCATACGGTCACGATCTATGGTACTATTGACCTTACGTTTTTGAGACTATCCCCATTTCTGTAGATTTACTGGATGTGCAGGGGTTTGCTAACGAACAAACTTAGGGTCTGCTGAATTAATATATACTTACTAGCTGAATACCCGTGCTTCGCTACTGGGAATTCGTTTTGCATCACTATGTTACATAATTTGTAATATTTTGCTCTTATCTTTCACTACACGAAAGTGAATTATTGCGTAATGTTTTAAATTAGTTTGGTATTTATTGTTCACAGGCGGCCCGGCAATCGTCTATGCCATGGTATTTGGACTGAATAAATTAAATCAATTTAAAATTAAAGAATTCAGAGTGAAGAGCGTCTTGTTTTTCAACCGCTAAATCTACGGACTGGTAAATCACAGTCTTAGCCTGGATGTTTGCAGGTCACCCAGATACGTCTTTATGCGAATCCATAGATCTGGATAGTTTTTATCAGCATTTGTCTTTAAATATTTTCATAAAATGAATTAACGAGTTCCAAATTTCAGATCTCTAGCTTTAAGGGAAGAATACCAATTAATATTTATTGTTTTTAGTGGTTGCGATCACATTTTCACCCTTTAGCTCCTCGTAATAAAATGTAAAATTGGTTTATTTTTTATATGTACCTTGTAAGAAACACATGTACAAAACTTCAGCTCTCTAGCTTTAAGGAAAGAATAACAACCAATATTTATTGTTTTAGGGGTTGTTTCAACCCTTAAAAGGTAAATATTTTAAAATCCTTTCTTAATGCGCCTCTAGCGCCTATGAGGAATATGTGTACCAATTTTACGTTCTTAGGCGGCATTCAATTAATATTTATAGTTTTAGGGGTTGTTACTGCATTTTCACCCCTTAGCAGAACGTGACAAAATATAAAATTGGATTATATTTTATACTTTTAAAAGACATAAGTGAACACAATTTCAGCTCGTTAGCTTTAAAGGAAAGTATACAAATTTACATTTATTGTTTTAGGAGATGTTACCAACAACCCTTATCACCTAGGGGTATAAAAAATAGCCTACGACCTATTCTCAGACCTACCAAATATACACCATAAATATCATAAAAATCGGTGAAGCCGTTTCGGAGGAGTTCGATAACAAACACTGTGACACGAGATTTATATATATATATATATATATAAACATTTTTTATTTCAATATTTGTAATTTTAGTCGGAAAAAATTCTTAGGTTAGGCCTAGACTGATAAACCAACCCCTGTGTTTACATTCATTACCATGGCAACCAATTGAATAAAATAACAGACGAAACAGCAGTTTGCTACAATATTTCCATTAACAGCTAATTTCAAACTTTTGCAATTATTTGTATTTCTAACTTTTAGGTTAGGATTTTATTGAAGTTTACACCTGAGCCTTGGTGGTTCTTTTAACCTTTTTTTTTTGTAACTGCTTTTATAAAATATACGAAATAATTTGATTTGAACATTTAACATTATTTACACTCCTTTAGGGTTATTATTAATCCTGTACTTTTATTATAAAGAAAACAACATGATTATGTTATAGAAGGTTCCATCGGGGTTGGCGTGCGGAGCTCGCAGGGGTTTCCCCTAGTTTATATATAAATTAATACCTAAATATCTGATATGAAAAATAAAAAAGACATTTAAACATGTAATTTGTCAAACTGGATAACATTTAAACCAAATAAAAACAATAAACTCCATTTTGGATAGACAACGGTGCAATCATGCGCCGTATATTTATAACTTACTCTATTCCTGCCCTACACAGCTGTTAGGCGGGATGCGTTAGCAACGCCTTGATATTTCAAGGCGTCTGTGATACACACTTTGATGTGTGTTGTTATTATTAAATTCGATTGAATTTATTGTATTTCCTTATAATAACAGTACAGATAAACGGTATCGGGAAACTGACACATACTTTCTCCCTCATTATAGGAACTTAATAAAAAAATATTATTTCAAGAAGCCAAAAGTGTATGAAAGAACATAAATTACGTATTATTTTTTTTTTTAATGATAGCTTATAATTTTGTTAAGAGATATGCACTGTCATTTCCCTGGAAAGTATAACAGCTAGTCTAAAAAAATAATACAAAATACCAATTTTTTAAATTTTTTTATTTTTAAGAGTAATTTTCCCATAAAAATCCATAAAATAACGGAAAACCCAACTTTTCTTAAAAACGGCTCGAACGATTTTGATTAAGATTTTATAGTACTCTAGGTCCCTAATAAACTATAAAATTTTAATCAAAATCGTTAGAGCCGTTTTTGAGAAAAGTAGATTTTTTTATTTTAAGGGGTTTTATGGAAAAATTACCCTTAAAAATCAAAAATTCACAAAAATGAAACAAACGCCTGGAGATACCATGGATTAGTACCTCCATACCAAATTTCATCAAAATCGGACGACTGGTTTAGGTTCTAGGTCTGATAACATCCACACACACATACCCCCCCCCCCCACACACACACACAGACATCACTCCGAAAACCACTTTTTTAAGTTCAGGGGGACCCAAAACGGATATTTCCACCAAAAACTAAAACTGGAAAATTTTGACGAATACATACTTTCTCCATATACTAATGGTATAGGGGGAGAAAGTAAAAATACATATTTTTAAATACGTACAAGGAAAGTGCCCACATAGGCCTGTTCGTGGGCACGAGTCGCATCTGAAATATGCACAACAAGGAAGACATATTTTAGGCCTAGTCTGCATTAGAAATTTACAATTAAAATACAATATAGGTTGAATGGGAAGTGCCAAACGGAGCAATTTAAGTCAATGTCGGACCAGAACAACCCGGGTCAACAAATTAATACTGTATCAACACACTGAGTATTTACAATATTTAGTAAGCGAGAGTGTGACAATAAACGAGGGTAAATAAATTTGCGACCCTGTAAATGGATACAATGACATTCTCAGTGCCGTTCCTTCCCATGTCCAGAAGCCAATTGGTAATATTTGTCTTAATTACCACTGGCCTGAGTATGAAAACTTAGAGTTTTTGAAACCGAGGTAGCCTTTACGACGGGAGTAAAGACCATGAGACGGTTTACACAGGTACAAAATGTATTTATACATAAACATGTGGTCCGGTAACTGTAATACAGTAACGAAAAGTTTCATTTGTGTTGCTGATGTGTCACAAACACTACAACACTCTCTTTCTTCAAGCGCTTGCCTTTGTGATTAAACTTACTGTGTTCTTGAGTATAAAGACACCCTTACAGAGTTGTGTCTGAATTCAAATTCTTCAAATTGCTTGTAGATGACTTCTTTTCCCTTCAAAAACTATCCATTTGTCAAATAAAATTCAACTTGAGTAACAAAATTACTTCGTTGACAATTATTAACAAAGAAATCAATGGTATAATAAACGTTTAGAACTGAAAGCTCGCCACAGTAAAGTTACCTAACCAGTAAAGAAAGATCTGCATTTGTTTCGCATTACTAGACCAAGGGACAGTATGTTTGCGTATATATACTAAGAGACAGTATTTCAGTTGCATGGTCTGTAATTTAATTTTATGTGGGATATAGTCTATGAATTATAAACTCAAATAAAACTCGGATTAATTTTTGTAAAAAGCCCATTCATGTACAACAGTACTGCATGTACTAGAGCAAATTTTGCTCATAAAGGTTTAACGTTTAGCGAAAAGGTAGCAATGTTGTCTCGTTTTCACTACAGTGACTAGAGTTTTCACAAAGTAATAATATTAATATATCAATGAAACAATTTCAGGAGTCAGACATTGTTGCTTGTTGCTGCTTTTGACAACAAATAAACTATGAAGGTTTTATATCAATTAAACAATTTCAGGAG
>JAGFPH010008527.1:0-39320 GCA_018207615.1 Philaenus spumarius
CAAGTCATTAAAGTTAACAGGCCTTTTTGCGAAAACCAGACAGTTTCGCACTTCCGGCGAGAGAGCATCTACAATGACTTGCGTAATTTCAGCTTCATTTTTATCTACGAGAAGCACCTGCGCTGCTTCCTTGATGTCGGAGACAAAATGGTGCAGAGTCTCTCCCAAACCTTGAGGTCTAAAGAAGAGATCCTGCTCCAAAGTGTTCCGACGTTTAGCAGGAATAAAACTGTCTAGAGCTTCTCTGTGGAAGGCGCGAAACGTCGTATGCTTACATAAGCAAGAGCTTAACGGTTCCTTTGCGTAGGGCATAAGGATACTTAAAATATTTCTTTTAATGTCCGGATAAATTCTACATAAGGACAAGGCAATTTTGATAAATTTAATAAGCTTCTCTAAATCGAAGCCGTCTGTTACGGGCAAAGTTGCTATCAACTTTTCAGCGGGATGGCTGAGTTTGCCATAGACTATTTCAGGAGTAGACTCCTGTGTCAAAATAACGGGAGCAGGTACAGAGCCTGTGTTTAGCGAATTTCTTTCGTTTGACTGCTGCCCTAAAATCGAAATGGTGGGACTTGTGGCCACGTTGATTTGGTGCGGCGCTGCGGACTGCGTAGAAACTGCTGAGGCATTTAAATTATCTTTAGAGAGCGACTGGAAATTTAATTTAAGCATTTGCAGAGCTGCCAACATGCGATTACACTCTGCATTGTGTTCAGTGGCATTTAAATTTAAATTATCTATACCGATGGTTAATAAGCTCAACCTAGCTTCAAACAGTTCGAGCCTTGTATTAAAACGAACTAATTTTAAATTTTGTGTGCAGTCTAAATCAGAAAGTGTATCGTTTAAATCGTCAAGAGATTCCTGAGCAAGTTCTAACTGCTCCTGAATATTATCAACAGTAATATTATTATTTGCACAAGGCTCAGAACCCGCCTGAAGTAGGCCTCGCAAACTAGGTCGCATAGTCCTCACAGTGCCAACACTGCCTCCTCGCACCATTACCTCAAAAGAAAGTTCTGGCTTCCTAAGATAATCAATTATTTGTTGTAAGTCCGACATGTTTATTTAATTTAATAAAAAAAAACAGGTGATAATTTGGAAAAGAGAGAAAAAAAAACTATGTGTATGTAAATAAAAAAAAATGAAAAGAATTAAAGACAGATACAAACAGAGAGAAATTTTGTAATTTTTTTGAATTTTATTAAGTTTCTATCTATTTTTGGATTTTATGAAATTTTATTAATTTTTTTTGGATTTTATAGTTTTTTTTGTAATTTTTTTTGTTTTTATTTGTCTCTGCTTGGATATATCTAAAATCGTATATAAAAAAAAGGAACTCAAAAAAAAAACAAAAATTTTTAAAGTTTCATCAAAAAAAAATATAGGTTTATGAAATATGTCGTAGTATGAGAAAGGTGCGACGGATGAAGGAAATATCGATAGGAAACAAGAACAAGGACCATTGAGTTACCACCAAACGAAAAATTAAACTAGATAAACAACTATAATCACAGAGTGTGACCAAAAGCAAAATTAAATTTAGGCCTATCTGACAACCGGACAGCTGAACCAATTTTTAAACGGAAAGTAACCGTAACCACGCTCAAAGCTATCAGAAAACAAGCTTTGAGTGTGTAATATTAATTGGAAGGAAACCACGCAATCTGCTACAAGAAAACATGTACCAATCTTACAAAAGAATAATTTAGGGAACGGAAGCAATACTGGGCCACATAGATTGGTACTGTTCAAAACTTACATTAGAATTTAAATATCACCAAAAGTAGGAATGTTTCAGCTTATCTCTTACAATACACAGGATACCTAGAGGTTAGCTCAATAAACCATAGAAATAAATGTAAATTTTGGCTTTATTAACCAAAATAAAAAAAAGTTTATATGCCCTTAATACAAAAATTGAAATTATTAACATGCCCTTAATACAAGAAAAGTTTGAGATTTAAAAGAAAACATACATATTTTATTAAGTTGAATTTAAAAGCCCTCCCCAAAAATAAAAATCAAAACCCTCCCTTTTAATAATAATTACAGAATTTATACAGAAAAAGATTAACAAGTTACAAGATTTTAACATGAAATACCATGGATTTGTTTTAAGAATAAATATATATATGTCGTTGGCCAACTCTAAAAGGTAATTATAAATAATTGAATAAATAGACAAAAATTAATTATGAGACGTCTCTCTATATATAAAAAAAGGTATAAAATTTCTAATATGCAGCCCTTAGGGCTAAGTTCCAAAATGTGCTAGCTTGCTCCTCCCAATTATTAAATACTAACATATCCTAAATAGTACACATGTACAAAATTACTTTTCAAAAAATACAGCCTATTTAACATTTAACACAAAAGAAAAAGAACAACTGCAGATCGTTCATATTTTAAATTAAATTCTGTCTTTACTTAAAGCACTGTAGAAATATTTTTATTATTTTTTTAAGTTCTGTTGAAAGTAGGCCTTTTCAAGGCGTAGCTGTGGTGCAGGTTATGTCATTGTATTTTATAATATTCCCTGGAGTTGAACCAGTATAACTGTATAACATAAATAACAATTCCTTTTTAGAAAACTTGCAGCTAATTTAAATAAGCATAAAATGATAGTTCTTTGAGTTGGCTGTTTTATTAAAATTTGTAGCACATGGTGACAAATTGCTACTCAGATTGTAATGGTTAATACAACATGTGTAATGTTGCATAAGACTGTCTCTACATGTTAGCTAAGCCACATGGTAACATAAAAAAAATGTTAACGTTTAGTTACATATCAGTAATATTATGCTTATAGCTTATTAAAAGTTTTCAATATTGGTTACACTGTAGAAAACTACACAGTTATAGTTAATTAATACAGAGCAGTTTAGGCCTGTTTTGTTGAAATATGTTTAGGCTTTAGTAATAACCAACATGGTATCGGCTTTATAGTTTTTGTAGGCTGTAAGATTTGCTTTTAAAATTTAGGCTGTAGTAAAAATGAAATACATAGGTTTCTCTATTAAATTGAACAAAATGAGTTAGGAAAGTTATTCATAAACCAAAAGTGGAAATGACCTTATTAAGTTTTACAAGTAAATATTTTATAATTATCAAGGTAAGCTAAAATATTCATACCTGGTATCCGGAAAGCAAAGGTTTAGAAGAAAGTCATGTTATTTAGCGACACAGCGTCGTTAAGTCGCGACTAAATTATTTAAAGTGTAACAACATAACTACGATTTTGCAGCGTCTTAAGGTTTTGTTCGTAACAGGCTATGGCCGACTTTTCTAGAAGCTCTCATGACAAAGCGAAATTTAACTGACTAGATAAAGAAACGGCTGATCGGTTGTCAGATTACAACGACCTCTGTTCAGTTATGCACGATAAGAAGTAATACCGTACAGAGTCGACGTCTGGCGGAGAAAAGGATAACTATTTGGGAAATGTCGGTAAGGATAAATGATAGCAAGGTTGTAACTAGTTGGTGGGAACGTTACATACTATATGCGGATGATGATGTTATTATAGCGGAACGTCCAGAAATTTTGCAAGATATGATCGACAGGCTAGAGATTTACTGTGATTTATGGAACTTAGAATTAAATTTTAGGTAGTATAAAATTCTGACTTTTAAGAATGGTGGTAGAGCAGCAAAAAAAGAGCAATGGCAATTTGAAGGGGAGCGTATAGAAATTGTAAAAGAATACAAATATTTAGGTGTATGGTTAAGTTCAAAGCTTTCTTGGGGCAGACAAATGCAAGACAGATTAGGGGCGGCTAAATTTGGTATAAATATAACATACAGTAAGTTACTGAATAATAATAATGTACCAATGTCTGTAAAAATTTAGGTTTTTAAATCAGTATTTAGGGCTGTATTGTGTTATGCAGCGCAAGTATGGGGTTAAATGACTAAACAGTTAAGTTTTACAAAAAGTTTTATTGTATTTATGAATAAAAAAAAAGAAAAGTTTATTAATTTATTTGAATCCGTACTTTTTGGTACAGCTGTATGAAAAACTGTGATACTGTATGTGTTAAAGTACAAATTGTTATAAGTAACTGGTTATAAGTTATAGTTTGGTTACTGTAGCCCGTGCATCACTGAGGATGGCGACATTGTTGTTTTACCTTAATACAAAAAAAATTTAAATCAATCATCACGTCAAATACCTCAAGAAGTAAAAATAAATCATCAATTTTAAAGACCAGTGCAGGATCCAGAGGATAAATAGGGTCTAGTGAATGCTCAAATATAAATGCAATCAGGTCAATAAAGTGTTAAATAAATTAATAAATCAACAATGCAGTATTATTTTTAAAATTTGTGAAAGGAGAAATCACAAACATGTAAGTAGATTATAAATTTCAATTTATGTTTAGGCCGTCGAGGTTATGCCAATTAAAGAAACGAATTTCACATGCAGACAATAAATATAATAAAATAAATTCTTAATTTAAAATCCGACTATTCTTTTTAAAGAATTAGCTGACAAGGATTTAAAAAATCCATAAAAAGAAATTTAAAGGAGATTCCGGTCCCATTCAACAGTCGTTTTAATATGTCAGAAAACCCTGTTTAATTAAGGACTTTAAAATAAGGAATTACGTTAACTTAAATATAAAACTTTAAACTTAAATATTCACTATGTTTGGTTAGTAGTAAATTTAAATAAAGAATAAGGTTTATATATTAAATATTAAAGAGAATACATAGTAATTAATTAGTAAAGTTTCCTTAACAACATTAGGCCTATACATTGAATTTAATAATTATTAAAATATTAGGTTGAAGATAGTTTGGTGAATTCAGTAATTCATCATTGAGGACAATTAGGAGGAAAAGTCAAATTTATAAATTAAATATTAACAAATTATATATTTCATAAGTACAGTTTTCATTTCAAAGTAGTGTCACATAAACTCATTCTTTGTAAATTCCATTAAAATTCTAAATATTATTAAATTGACAAAATTACAGTTTTGTAAAATGTTTTAATATTAATGATACATTTCATACAAAATCAAAACGTCTCTGAAGTTATTTCAAACGAATGGCTTGCAACCTGCTCGAGCCGAACAATTTCGATTCGGGATTCAAATCTGTTGGAGATCCCGAATGAAGAACTTTCACACAAATTACATCATATTGCACCCTAGCACAAACAACCTTACGTAACGACGCCAAAACTAAAAATAACCTTACATAACCTTACAAACTGTATTGGAAATGTAGCCTTACTTTACAAAAATGTAAATTATTAAATATAAATATTATTAATTCAGTTTCAGATCTAGTTCTAAAAGAGGCATTAAGCATTCTCCGAGTAGAGCAAAGGTATCGACGACAAGCATACGGTGATGAAACATACAGGCAATAAGAGAGAACAAACAATGGGTATGGAAACACGTGAAAATCTGTATTTTGTTTATAATTCGATTTACAATAAAATGCTTGTTTATAAAAGTTGTAAAAATGCTACAAAGTAACTGAGCGAATACTGTATTTATACTACACTACCTGGCCCGACCCGGCTTTGCACGGATATACAAATCAAAGTTAAATGTATATTAACAAAAATATATTATATCAATAAATATATTACACTATGAATTTCTTATGGGGATTTTTAGTAACTTTGACCCCCCAAACTTCTCCTAAAATTTCGATTTAAAAAAAAAACTCTTTCTTAGCGAGCATCTAGGGCCCTAGATGAAGCTACATAATAAATGTCATTCCAATCCGTTCGGTGTTTCTTAGTAACTTTGACCAACCAAATGCTCCTAAAATTTCGAATTTTTTAAAACCCTTTCTTAGCGAGTACCTAGGGCCCTAGAGGAAGCTACATATCAAATTTCATTCCAATCCGTTCGATGGTTTTAGAATTGAAAATAATAGAATAATTGAAAATATAGAATAATTAAAAATGCAGAATAATTGAAAATATAGAATAATTGAAAATGTTGAATAATTTAAAATGTAGAATAATTTAAACTTTAGAATAATTGAAAATATAGAATGATTGAAAATAATATATTAATTGAAAATATAGACTAATTGAAAATATAGAATAATTAAAAATAATAGAAAAATTAAAAATATGGAATATTTGAAAATATAGAGAATAATTGAAAATAATAGAATAATTGAAAATATATAATAATTGAAAATGTATAATAATTGAAAATAATAGAATAATAGAAAATATAGAATAAATTAAAATATATAATAATTGAAAATATAGAATAATTAAAATATAGAATAATTGAAAATGCAGAATAATTGAAAATATAGAATAATTGAAAATGTAGAATAATTAAAAATGTTGAATAATTGAAAATATAGAATAATTGAAAATAATAGAATAATTGAAAATATAGAATAATTGAAAATATTCAATAATTGAAAATTTTGAATAATTATAAATATAGAATAATTAAAAATGTAAAATAATTGAAAATAATAGAATAATTGAAAATATAGAGTGATTGAAAATATAGAATAATTATAAATATAGTATAATTTAAAATGTAGTATAATTTTAAATTTAGTATAATTTAAAATGCAGTATGAATTGTAGAATTTAAATTAATGTAAAAATTCAGACAAGTAAACTATTAAGTTATGATCCAAATCTCAGAGAAAAACAAAAGATAAGGTAGTATGAGCAATACTATTTTATTTTACAATTTATATTTCAAGTTTATAAACAAGTTTAAGTTTTCCGCTTTAAGTTCTGCTAGAGATATTTTGATTATAAGGAACAATGAAATATTTATAAGTGTCACAGTTTTTTTACCGAAATTAGTTAAATATTTTGTATTTCATGACACTTATCCAAAATCTTAGCAAAGAGTAACAATTTCGTTTATCTGTGGGTTTGATAGTCGGTGAGCTGCTTCCATCCAGAATCTATCTGCATAAATATTTCTCGTATAATGTTGGATATCCCAAGATTTGGGTAAGCGCAGACTGGTATGCAAATTCGTACAAACAACTTGTTATGCAATTTAACAAGCTTCAAAACCTCGGCTACAAGAAATAACCGATATTGAATTTCTAACAAAAGTAGATTAACAGAAGTGGAGCATAATTTGTGTTATATTTATAATGTACATAATATGTAAGTTACTATTTAAACTCTGGAAGAAAACTGTGATTGTGTCTCTTTCAGGAATTCTATCTGAAATTTACTTAAATTATTTTGAAAGTAAACACGTTTTCCACAAAAAAGTACCTCAATAATATCGTATACTACTATAGGTATGTGGATGATACTAGGTGTATGTTTAACGATAACAGTAGACAACTGCAGAACTTTAGAAAATACCTAAATGGAATAAACCCAAATATTCCATTCACATTGGAAATTGAAAAACATAAAGAATTAAACTTTCTGGATTTAAGAACATCTAAACATAACAATAACCATAGTTTTGACACATGCAGAACTAACCATTACAGATACAACCATCCATGCGACATCTAACCATTCTCAAACCCATAAGCTTGCAGCGTACCACAGTTTTATAAACCGTTTACTGAACATTCCACTAACTACAGAAAATTTCATCAAGGAACTTGGCATAATTTAACAGATTGCCGTCTCAAATGGTTACCACCCGAAAACAATAGACAAACTCCTTCATAAACACGTGCATCCGAAAACTAAAACTTCCAAAAACAAAATTAAATATGTCCCCATAAAATATGGTAATAAGATGGAATGTACTCTGAAAAACGAACTAGCAAAACTCGACACTATGCCAGCTTACAGAACTTCTAACAATTTAAAGAAATCTCTGAAGCAGGAAAAAATTTACAACAACGAGTTTGAAAACTCGTTTATGTATATAAAATAAACTGCTCCAACTGTCCTAAATTTTATATTGGACAAACAGGACGAACATTCTCACGATGGTTCAAAGAATATATTCCTAAACGTAAAATTGCCACACAAAGATCAAACTTCGTTAAACATTTAATAGATGAGAACCACTCTTATAATAACATCCAGAGTAATTTAAATATTTTACATAAATATAAAAAAGGCAACCTCCTTAACACACTCGAACAGTTAGAAATATATAAGGCCACAAAATCACAACAAGACCTTCTTTTAAACGATAAAATGCACCCTAGTTCAAATGCCACTTCAACACAATCATATCAATGCAAACACCGATGAATCATGAGTGGAGACCATCTTCTTTAGCAGTGTGCACTTAATTTCCACAGTGAACCATGCATGGTGATCACCGTTTCCTTGTAAATGTTAAAAAATTGTATAGTGTTTTTGTTTAAGTGTTTGTATAGTGTGTGTTACGTGTATTTATTTATTATGACTGTGTTTGATGATCTGAACATGACATCATAGAAATGTCGAAACTGGTAATTTGAAAAAAAAAAATTTGACGGATCATATAAGGTAATAAACAAATTTTAATATTATGCTACAATCGCTAGCTTTTTCAAAATCTAAGTATATTATGTTCAAAACCTAACTAGATTATGTTCAAAATCTAACTAGATTATATTCAAAATCTAACCAGATTATGTTCAAAATCTAACTTACTTCCCTCGGAAGTGTGGTTTACAATAGTTATGTCTTACGTTTCTCTAGCAATACTCATTGCATATTTAGAAGACGGACGATTTTAAAATCGGTCCCACTTCCAGTTTTAAAAATCTTTTGAGGATAATGTTCTAAAAGTGGCTCTGAAGAAGTAGTCAACAATTTAAAAGTGTATGTTAAGATGGTCATGATTTGGTGATCAACCGGTATTGGTGTTGTTTATGTGAAGGATGGTACGTCTTAAAACAAATTTTCCATAACAAAACGGATAAAAATAATTCGACCACGCAGCTGGACCGCTGGCGTGAGTTGAGAAAATTTCCAAAATTGCTTTTATAGGCCTATGT
This sequence comes from Philaenus spumarius, assembly GCA_018207615.1. Taxonomy (NCBI): domain Eukaryota; kingdom Metazoa; phylum Arthropoda; class Insecta; order Hemiptera; family Aphrophoridae; genus Philaenus; species Philaenus spumarius. The sequence goes on from JAGFPH010008527.1 coordinate 8,928, forward strand.
TTTGGGGTTTCAACCGACAATTTGGGAAATAGGTATATTCACGACGGTGCTGAATAGCTGCAAAATGGTTCGCACCCCATTCCGCATATTTTGAGTATATTCAATGCACAAAGAATTGCGTGCTTCGCACACCATTCCGCATATTGGGAGTGTCTTCAACACACAATGCATTGCGTACTTCGCACGCACACTCCACGGTAAAATCCACCGCATTGCTTTGAACCGGTACTTTTGTTATGGTATTTTACGTTTTGATCGATTTTGGGGGAACCAAGCGAGCTATAAGGTCGCGTAAAAAAACAAAATGTGCAGAAAAACATCCTACATTTATATTTGTAGAAAAACACTCTAAAAAAAATAAATTCTCGTAGGAAAAATCTCAAAAAACATTTACTTAAGGTCAAAAATGTGCTTCCGGTTGTTGCATTTTTATGACTAACAAACTCGTCCGAGGGACGTAAACAACCAACATTTGGATGAAATCGGACTTAAAAAGCGGAGGAATAAAACTATGCAATGAAATTTACAAATCAATGTGCAACGGAAGTATTGAAGAATGTTTCTAACGTTTTAGCACTGTTTCCATAGTTTTATTTATTTCTATGTCAAAATCTCACGTTTTACAATCAAACAAACGAAGTTTTTATTTATGGTTTTCTCACTTCTTAAAAAAGCTAAATTATTTGCTATTTCTACTTCCAAATGGCGTCCACTTTACTTTGGGTAAACAGTAAGTTTAGAATATCTTGTAACTACTAGTTTCAATAGGGTCCAATTATAGTGGAGTTAATTAAAATTAATTAGAAGAAATTAAGCAATTGATTAGAATCAAAAGGGTATTAAAATAAATCAAAATTAAGAGGAAGAAATATAAAAAAGGCAGTTTAAAGTCAAAAAAGATTTAAAAAATTATATTTTGAAAAGTAATCAAATGTACTTAGTTCAATACAGGTCGGAGATGACGTAGGTTTAGAAACAGACATAGACCAAAAAGATGCAGGATACAACAGGAATTATCCTGTCCCGATTGGTTTAGAATGGCATGAAGTTGTCCAGTTTCTGTTAAAGGTCTTCTATACCTTGCGTAAACAGCAAAAATATGCAGCTCTTACTAACGTGTTTCGGACCCCATTTTTCAACCTAAAAAGTTGTGGAACATCTTAAATTGTTCTTAAAGGCTATGTGCTTTTGTCTTATATGTCATAGTTGAAAGAAATCGACGGGAACTCCTTTTAATCAACAGTTTAACTGAGTAAAAATCGATTATTTTTAACGCATGTTTTGGGAGTTTTAAGCAATAATTTCCATATGTTAAGCTAACACATAAAAAATATAAAGCCTTCTTTATAACTTAAAGTAGTTTCCCAGATTATTAATTTATAAATAGAATCCGAAACACGTTATTACGAATGCATGTTTTAACGATTTTGCGGCTCTAGACCTTTTGCATTTAAATCATACTGTACACTCGGGAGTTTTCTTCAAGATAAAGAAGAGGCTTAACATTAAGAATATGGTAAAATATAAAATAATTGTATAAATTAGTGGTTATTTTTAAATAAATGTAAAGAGGAGAATTAGATAAATAGAAAGACATAAAAAGAATTTTATTCCGATAATTTGTTTAGACGTTATAGGCAAAAATGTAAGAGAGAAAAAGAAAAACTATTAAGATATAAATTGAAACAAAAAACTAAGTAGAGTTATTTATAAAGTAATAAGTGTTAAAAAAGATAAAATAAAAAATAACAATAGTTTCAAAGTTATTAAAATGTATACCTAAAACCAAGAATTTAAAGTAATTCTTGGGTTAAACTCAATAATGTAAAAAGCTAAAAGATAATTAAAATTAAAAATTAGAAATTACTATAATAAGTAATTATACATAACTTAGTCAAGTTTCATGAAAATTTAATAAACAGTAACATAAATTAATAAGAACTATAAAATAAAAGATTTTCCTTTTCCTCCCATCGCTAGACATCTCGAGGCGTTCAAACGGGCTGGTACAAGGAACAAAACATCAAATAAGGCCTAAAACACATTTAGGTGCTATTTGATGAGGGAAATTGGTAAATTAAATAGAATATAAAAAGGTGAGAGGGGTAGAGCGAGGCAGTCTGTTTAACAGTTAGTGAGAAGCCGTAATTTCTAATTTGCACCAATATCTAGGCCGGACCATTAATTATGCAATAACAACAAGATTATTCCACAGCAAGTAATTAATTGCCCGAGGTTGTCTCGGTCTTAGATTAACGGTCTTTGCTCTAGGGAACGCAATATCAGGTATTAGGTTTGACAAATAATAATTCGACCACGCAGCTGAACCGCTAACGTGAGTTGAGCAAATTTCCAAAATTAATTTGATAGGCCTATGTTTTAGGGTTTCAACCAACCATTTGGGAAATAGGTCTATTCACGACGGTGCTGAATAGCTGGAAAATAGTTCGCACGCCATTCTGCATATTGGGATTATCTTCAACACACAAAACAGTGCGTCTTTCGCACGCTAAAACCCGTATTGGGAGTATCTTTAATACACAATTCATTGCTGGCGTTGGGAATAGCAAATGAGCACCGATCATGGTCCCCAGAACACGTTTTTTTTGTGTCATTAAAAATCATATATATGTGTATATGTCTTCGCACTCTAGCGGCCGCATTTTAAGTCCGATTTCGTCCAAATTTGGTACACATGTTGGTTGTTTAGGTCGCTCGGACGGGTTCGTCAGCCAAAACAATCCAACAATCGGAAGCACGTTTCTTGACTGGAAGTAAACATTTTTTGAGAATTTTCCGACGACAATGAATTTGTTTTCGAGTTTTTTCTACGCACATAAATGTAAGATGTTATTATGCACGTTTTGTTTTTTTACGCGAACTTATAGCTCGCTTGGTTAACCCAAAATCGATCAAAACGTAAAATACCATAGAAGTACCCGGTTCAAATCCATTTGGTTTGATTTTATCGTGGGGTTGGCGTGCCTATTGAAGACACTCCCAACATGGCGGTTGGCGTGCGAAGCACGCAATGCTTTTTGTATTGAAGGTACTCCCAATACGGCAGTTGGCGTGCGAAGCACGCAATGCTTTGTGTGTTGAAGGTACTCCCAATACGTCGGTTGGCGTTCGAAGCACGCAATGCCTTGTGTATTGAAGGTACTCCCAATACGGCGGTTGGCATGCGAAGCACGCAATGCTTTGTGTATTGAAGGTACTTCCAATACGGCGGTTGGCGTGCGAAGCACGCACTATTTTGTGTATTGAAGGTACTCCCACTACTGCGGTTGACCCGCAATGCTTTTTGTGTTGAATATACTCCCAAAACGGGGGTTGGCGTGCGAAGCACGCAATGCTTTGTGTATTGAAGATTCTCCCAATATGCGGAGTGGTGTGCGAAGCATGTTGCAGCTATTCAGCACCGTCGTGAGTAGGCATATTTCCCAAATTGTTGGTTGAAACTCTAAAACATAGGCCTATAAACTTAATTTTGGAAATTCGATCAACTCACGTCAGCGGTTCAGCTGCGGGGTCGAATTATTATTACAGTTGTGTATTCAGATACACAGGTTACATTATATAGCAAAAGCCAAACAACCGTATTCACATAAACTCTGCCAGAAGTTCAGAAAGTTATAAGTTGCTCTGGATAATGCTGAATAACGGAGTTGCTAAAAGTCTCGCCTACTAAACCCCAAGAAGTCTGTATAAATAAAACATGAGACAACTCACATTAGCATAAACAAACTTTACAGAGACGTCGGCGTTTTAAAACTAAGAACATAACTTCGAACAACATTATTATGGACTTTTATTCAGTCACTAAATAATTAGGTCTTGTTAGGTTGTAACTTAAAAGTATAATAAAAAGTTTCATACAGTTATTAAACAATATATTCAAATAAGAGCTGATTTTATACTTACATCTTTAATGCATAGTTTCTACATTGCACTATTTGTATACTACAGCCCAAGTAATCAATCCGAAGCAATAGAGATGGCTTGATAGAATAATCTACATACAGTATTGTGGCAGTAGCACCCTTATATCCTACACAGACGCATTATCTGCTTGACCTTTACTGTTTAGTATTATCTACACTAATATTATAAAGAGGTAAAGTTTTTTTGTTTATTTATTTGTTTGTATGTAGGGGGTAATCTCTGAACCTCCTGAACCGATTGAAAAAATAGTTTTACTAATAAAAAGCTACACCATCCCTGAGTAACATAGGCTGCAATTCTTTTTGATAGAAACCTTTTTTCTCTATATATAAAAGCCAAAACCCACTGACTCACTGACTCACTGACTCACTCATCACGATTTCGCAAAAACTACCGAACGGATTGGAATGAAATTTGGTATGTAGCTTCCTCTTGGGCCGTAGGTGCTCACTAAGAAAGGGTTTGAAAAAATTCGAAATTTTAGGGGGGTTTGGGGGATCAAAGTTATTAAATCACGATTTCTTCAAAACTACCGAACGGATTGGAATGAAATTTGGTATGTAGCTTCCTCTAGGGCAATAGGTGCTCACTAAGAAAGGGTTTGAAAAAATTCGAAATTTTAGGCGGGTTTGGGGATCAAAGTTATTAAATCACGATTTCTTCAAAACTACCGAATGGATTGGAATGAAATTTGGTATGTAGCTTCCTCTAGGGCCATAGGTGCTTACTAAGAAAGGGTATGAAAAATTTCGAAATTTTAGGAGGGGTTTGGGGGGATCAAATTTACTAAAATCATAATTTAAGATCTTTTATTATTATGACAATAGTGCTTTTATTATTTAAGATCTATATATATAAAAGCCAAATACCACTCACTGACTGAACACTTAAAAAGAATACAATTACGTTAAAAAGACTGAATATACCAACCACCACGGGCAACGCCGTACGGATCAGCTAGTATTTCTATATTTGTAAATTTAATCAGAGAAAATATTAGGTTAGGCCTAGACTAATGAATCATCACATGTATTTACATTTATTACCATAGCAACCAATTGAATAAAGTAACAGATAAAACAGCTGATTTCAAACTTTGAAGCAATTATTTTAATTTCGAACTTTTAGGCCAGGTATTTATTAAAGTGTACACCTGAGCCTTGCTGGTTCTTTTAACCGTTATTATAACTACTGTCATAAAATATACGAAATGATTTTATTTGAACATTTAACATCTTAGGTTTGGGGTTATTATTAATCCTACACTTTTATTATATAGAAAACAGGGACTTTCCCTAGTACTCAATAAAATTATAGTCTTTTGTTTGATATCACAGCTTTATGATTTAATTTTCTTAATGTGATGTATTTTCGTATATTTTTTGTTTGCATTTTTTATTGTATTGCGTAGACTTTATTAATTTGTTCTTAGTATGTATTAAAACAATAATAATTTTTAGACATTTACCGAGTTAAAAATCCCCGTCAGCATAGTTAGGTAGGCCTAGAGAAAGTCGGTCGTTTTTAAATAGTTTTTTTTTTTTAAAGATGTATTTCTGAAGTGTATCTAATTAATATGCCTGTGGGTTTTCAAGGAATTAGCTTACTAGTAGAATACGTAAAAAGTAAAGTCTTACATTTTGTTTAAGCAACTTGGTCACATAAACACCTTGTTATAACTTTTAATATAATAGAACACAACAGCTAGCATTTAAAACACCTTAAGCACCTGACAAAACTGAAGTTAAAGCTTTCAATCTAAAGTTTAAATCCACTTTGAGCTGTCTGGCAGTATAGTTGACAGATAGCTTAAATGTTTGGAACTTTAGCGAAGCATCAACAGCCTGTCTACAGTATTGGGTTGGGAATGATAATACGACTTTGTTTATTTACAATCAAATATTAAAGAAACAGTTTCTGTTTTCTGTTTAAAATCCTGCTAGACGGATTTATGTAAACGGTATATGTTATCTCATTTCGGTGTTGTTGCTACCGTATAGTTTAAATGAAGTGTAAAGACAAAATTGTATGTATTTATAAAAAAACTTGAAACGATTTAAATTTGTTTACGTTATATTTTATTAACTGTCATGGATATATTGGAAATCATTAAGATTCCAAAGACTAACTAAACAATAAAAATAAAAGTAATCAATTCGTAATTAAATTATTCGTATTATAAATTCTTGAGAGAGCATTTAGACAAGTTCATATTACACGGATGAAAGATTTGAATTTATAGCACAATATAAATAACACAATTCATTCAGTCGTTAGAAATATTATTATTTACAAAAAAGAATAGTTTCAGCTCATTTTGTTTGTAAAACAAAGAATTATTGTTTTGACTTGATAATATTAGAAACAATTTTGATTAATACTCTTGTTTTCACATAAGTCAAATTTATTATGTAAGTTTAAGTTATATTTTGGACTTTATTAGGAAATAGCAACCGGTTCATCATGTTTGTAAAACCTCAAGTATCTTAAGAACCTCAAATATTTAAAAACTAACTACTATTTTCAACTGTTTCAAGTAATTTCAGTTTATTTTTAAACTAGAATTTTTATATTTTCTAAAATGAAAAGGTAACTTTATGAATTAAATACCTCCAAGAGCATACCGTCGAAAGAAGGGAAATAGATTAAATCTACAACACAGACTGAAGACAACTAATCCAAGGTAATTATAACAATATATTAAAAGGCAACCCATTACTATAAAATAAAGAAATTACTTTCTTAAAATGTAAAATGTGTTTCTTTTATATACACTGCTTTTATTAATTGGTCCATACCAATAAGAAGAATAAGTTAAAGAATAACACCATCGGTTCTCTCCCTTTATTTAAATATGTTTATAGCGTTTTGATCACAACTAATTTTGTTAAAAGAGGGTAAGTATTCGTGAAAAATTAATAAAGTTTTCCTTTAAATGAAAAACATTTTATTAAAAAATGATGTGATTAATTATTGGTTGTGCCTTGGAGTAACAATGAAGGTACTACATTTACTATCAAAGTATAAGCTAAAAAACCTTCATATGAATGTTCATTTGATTCCTAACCATATATTAAAAATTTGATTAACTAATATGATTGTTTACATTCTATATGCAAGTGTAATATATCACGCAAATCAATTAAATAAAATAAATCGTTGTAAACTGTTATTAATAAACCAACGCAAATAAATAAAAGTGATTAACTTAATTAAAACAACGTATTTAACAAGGTAACTATTCAAACATGCGAAATATTCTCACGGGTCAGCTAGTATATTTATAATCCCATAATCAAATATTCACCAATAATTCAATCTATTCATTTGACACGAATCTGTAAAATCAATCAAATAAAAAATAATATATCTAATGATAAAACTAACACAAATAATATTACTAATTAAATTAATGTTCTACGTCATTCTAGATAAACAAACATGCTTTCATCAGATTAAGTGTTTCACTTAGCTTAATGTTTTCTGGAATTAAATTCAAAATCCTAGGTGCAACTATTGTATCTTATCTTCTAAAGCGAGAGATAATTGTTTGTCTGCTAAATGGATCTGGAATCTCCGTCTAAGGATTTTTCATTTTTTGATTTTATATGGGGCTTTTGGCCACGAGAAATCGATTGGAAATGGTCACCAGTCTGGGAAAATTCGTTTTCTACGTCTTTTTATTAAATTAAAAAGTGAAATTTGTCCATTTTAAACAATACAAAGCACAGCTGATGCAAAGTTTTCAATGCCATTACAATAATCATCTGCTTTCTTTTAAACTGTATATTTTATTAGAGGTAAGCCTAATTTTGTATCTATTTATAGTTACCATGGCAACGAATACTTCTGCTAAATAAACATACCCTTTATTTAGTTGTTTAATGTTATAGGCCTAACCTAAACGATGTTCACGGAAATTTGCAATAATAGTTATAGACGTGAGCGAACTAGGCCCTAGGCCTAAATCGATATTGAAATATTAAACTTTAATTTAGGCCTGACTTATTTCTGAGGCATAGCGTTGAGATTATGGTTAATCCTTTAACTGTATTTTTATTACAGGTAAGCCTAATGTTGTATATACCTTTTATTTAGTTGTTTAATGTTATAGGCCTAACCTCAAAACTCAATAATCCAATATTTATTATTGAAATCATAGCCCTGCTTACAATCGAGCTTTAGCTCGGTCTCCTGGTACTACAATTAAATACATGGAGTAGAAATAGGTTATGAAAGTGAAAAATTTTGATTTCTTAGACATTTAATATATTGATTTTTATAAAACATGTGCACTTCCACTATATACAGAGATTTCACAAAGTCTCTGACCCTTTATGATTTTTGGGGGGCTTGAGGGGGGTAACATGCAACCAACTTATTCCTAAGGTTAACACACAGTGAAGCAGCTGACATCACACACTACACAACGCACAGATTAAAGATAAGAATAAAACATTGAGTTAAGTGGGATAATACATAGTGAAGCCTCACACAACGCACATCACACAGAACAAACCGAATTTGAAACAGGATCTCTGATTGGTTCTTATAGTTTCACCCTTCCTCCCTACTTTACCTCGAATACCCACCCTAACTCGAAACGGTTGTATTCGAATCGTTTATTGAGAAGTGTATTAATTTAACTATACAGGTTATAATTCAATTTGGAAAACATCTAGTATATTTACTTGTATTTTGTAATAATGAGTGACAAAAAGGAAGAGTTGATTATGTCAATTAAATCAAAACCTGTAGTTTGGAATAAATGGTACAAGGACCACCACAATAGGTGCATTCTTGCCAAGGAATGGAAGACTGTAACTAAAGAAGTTTGCGTTTATTATCTGTTTATTTCTTGTTAATTATTTTATTATCTGTCTAATATTAAAAAAGAAAAAGTGTATACTTCTGTCCTGCATTTTCTATACTGGCAGACATTGTTTTATTACTCGTGCAAATTGCTATTTAAACAGCTATAGAATTTAACCCATTTGAGTAAAGTAGGCCAATATATATGCTACTACTATAAATAAAATACCTTGTTCAAAAACGTTCAGGATGCTGTAACCTAAAAAACTAGTAAAAACACAAATTTTGTTTCCAGAAAGGCATAAAATGAAACCTAATTTATAATAAGTATACATTAATATAAGTCATACATTATTTAGTAAATAGGCATTAAAAATAAAATAAATTGTCTTTTACAATCTAGAATGTGGCATGGAAATAGCAGCCTAAAAAACTTCGTAAAAACACAAAATTTATTTCCAATACTAATTATATACAACTGCAACGAGACAAGAAGTGTGTTCGCTGCTATGTTCTCTGCTTGACTGTGCGAGGGTCTGTTCTATGTGTGATGTGTGATGGGCGATGTGCTATGTGTGATGTGTGATGTGTCAGCTGCTTCACTGTGTATTAACCTTAATATTAAAAAATTAATAACCTGCTTTGATGTTATGAATACAATATCATTTTACAGAACTTTGATTGTCCATTACTTTGAAACGAAACAATATACTAAGCTCTAGTTTGCGCCATTCTGTTTCTTTTTTAATGAGTTTTCAATTGTGTATTACACGACCTATAATTATACTTGAAATACTTTATCCCCCCCCCCCCCCATACACACTCAAGCAACCCAAATCATAAAGGTTCAGATATGTCAAAAAAATTTGTTCTGTTATGCAGCGCAAGATATATACAAAGTTTTTAAACCTTATTTTCAACAAAGAAATATTAAAGGAGGCTAAAGGGACTTTATGAACACTCTCTATATATAACTTAGGACTTTGTATACATGCAGAAACTGTAAGGGAAGTATTTTCATAGATTTAAATAACGGCCAAGAGTGTTGATATTTAGAGTGATTATTGTTCCACCCAAACAAAATAACCCATGTTCCAGAATACTATGATCTATTGAATAGTTAACAGTTTTTAACACTTGGAACTGTTTCGTAAGTAGGTAGAACATTCTTAAAGTCAAGTGTACCTTATATTCGCAGGGTCACTGGTGCAATCAGTTGTCAGGGTAGCGTACACCATCAAAGAATAAAAAACAATTTGCTTCAAATTTTTTTAAGAAAGCATCTGTTTTAATGACTGCTTGTCTGAAACTGAAAAATGACTTTATTGAACGTTTATTGACTAAATTTGGAATAACTTTTGTGTAAGAACGAGATAGTGAATCTATGGAATACGCTGGGATTGGCTACGGAAGTGTGTGGTGTTTAAGAATTGAGCTTGGGTTTTTGGATGTTATGGTGGTTCGTTAACCAGACATAAGTTACGTTTTCTTCTGTCCTGCGGAGGTGCAGGATCAGTGATGATCTGTTTGATGTGAGTGTATCGAGACCCTTCGGTTCTGTGTTTGACTCTATTAATTTTAGGATGAAGTCCTCGAGTGTGTGGATTTTGTGCCCTTGAGAGATGGTGACGTTCGATACGTACCATGGGGAGTTGGTGATCCAACGGAGAGTTTTGTTCTGGAAGGAGTCCAACTTTTTCTTCCAAGAAACCGATAGTAGAGAGTACCAAGCTGGAGCTGCGTACGTAAGTACCGGTCTGATGTATGTTTTGTACATGGACAATTTGATACGAAGTGGTAGAGGGCTCTTGGCGTTTACGACTGGAAGGAGTCTGCCACGGACAGATTTCACGCACGTTCGGGTACATGTACCTACGCATTGTCCGACTGGCTTAGGTTAATTAATAGTAAAAAATATTCCTGTACTAATAAGCATTTTTGTTGTAAAACACATTTAATTAATCGTAGACGTTTTTAGTCTTTACTTGTCTAATAAACCGTGCAAAAATTAGCGCATACTTTCTCACAAACGTATTTAAATTGTTTAAACAGATTCACTGTGACTTCATAATTAATGTATTAAAGTATTTCAGGGTATTATTAGTATTAAAGTAAGAGAGTAACTGATAGATAGTATTATTATTATTAGCTAGAGATAAAACTATTCCATCGATTTCGAATAAATTTACATCAAACATGACAATTAGGCCTATATAGAGGCACCAAAAAATGTTTTGATAAATTTTGAAAAACCACCCCCTTTTGGCCAAAAAACCCCCAAAATATATTATTATTATTATTAGCTGAATGAGAATTTTCAGAAAGATGCGGTTTTTTGGATATGGTAGCGTATATTAAGGGCTACAAATTGATCAAAATCGTTAAAGCCGTTTTTTTATTAAAAAAATAAATTATTTTTTGTGTGTTTTTGTTCAAAAAGGGGGTTGTTTTTCAAAAACCTTTTTTCGTGCATCTATACAGGCCTAATTGAAATGTTTGGTGCAAATTTGTTCAAAATCGTGCTAATGGTTTTCTCTCTAGCTTTGTGTACATGCAGACAGACATTTTGTAAAAACCCTTTTTTGGACTCAAGGGGTCCCAAAACGGATATTTCCACAAAATCTCAACATCGTTTTTTTATGCGATCACTATACTTTCTCTATAGTAAAGTATAGTGAGAAAGTAAAATTACGTACACGTTATTTGTATCAATATATTATTACCTACAATTATTTATCATGTTGGTCTCAATATATACAACAGATGTTATTAAACAATCTATTTACTTATAAATACATAGTACAAGTTGGTTAATAATACCGTTGATAAAAAAAATGGAAATTACTGTTGAAACTAAATATTTTTTAGCAGAGCAATGTGTCCACACCAAAGTCGATATTTATTGTTGCGTAACAATTGAAAAGTAAATTTAAATTGCAAATCTCCCACTCTGTATTTCAGAGCCAGTTATTGTAAATGTAATTATTCCCTTCCAACACACTCGCCTTGTTTATAACTCAACCCAACAGAAACTTCTAAAATATTAAGTCGTATACGATAATTGTCTGTCAATTTGTATACCTAATAAACAGTAATGGTATAAATGAATTCCCTAACATAACGTTAAAAGTTCCTCTTGCACTGAGATAGAACTTTAAATTAAAATTAAATTATTTACAAATAATTACATCCTATTTATAGAGCTTAACTCTATAGGCTGTATTTAACTTAACATTAAAAACTAGCAAAACTGTCACTATTTTAGACTGTTTAAGAGTATTATATTTTTAGAAAGTGTTGTAAATTATTAGCGAATTTCCATAGGAAAAATGAGCTATTGCAGTAACCCTTATGGTAAGACATAAGGTCGGTAGTAGCAAATGAGCACCGATCATGGTCCCCAGAACATGTGTATATGTGTTCGCACTCTAGCGGCTGCATTTTAAGTAAGATTTGGTTCACATGTTGGTTGTCAACGTCGCTCGGACGAGTTCGTTAGCCAAACAAATCCAACAACGGGAAGCATGTATTTTGACCGGTAGGAACTATTTGTTGAGATTTTTGCTACGAGAATGAATGTTTTTAGAGTCTTTTTCTAAAAATATAAATGTAGGATGTTATTCTGCACATTTTGTTTTTTTAGCCGACCTTATAGCTCGCTTGGTTCCCCCTAAATCGATCAAAACGTAAAATACCATAGAAGTACCCGGTCCTAAGCCATGTGGTGGATTCTACCGTGGGGTTGGCGTTCGCGGCATTACATTGTGTATTGAAGATACTTCCAACACGGGGCTTTGTGTATTGAAAATACTCCCAATATGCGGAATGGCGGGCGAACCATTTTGCAGCTATTCAGCACCGTCGTGAATTGACCTATTACCCAAATTGTTGGTTGAAACCTTAAAACATAGGCATATAAACTCAATTTTGGAAATTTGCTCAGCGGTTCAGATGCGTGGTCGAATTATTTTAATTTATGATTATTTATATAATTTGAACAATATAATCAAGTTTTGTTTTTATAACCTTCACATTTTGTTCTATTAGCGTTAATAGAAACTCAGAGAGAATTTCTTAAAATTCACCCGTCTTAATTACAAGTTTAAAACTCGATATGAAAAAGGTTAATCTGTTACAACCTAAACAGCGCTTACACGAATTAACTGTGGTATTTTGATCACAGAAGTGAACTGTTTTGTTCAGTTTGAACGACATCTATCTATACTCATATTATAAAGAGGTAAAGTTTGTTTGTTTGTTTGTGTGTTTGTTTGTTTGTTTGTTTGTATGTAGGGGGTAATCTCTGGCACTACTAAACGGATTAAAAAAACAGTTTTACTAATAAAAAGCTACACTATCCCTGAGTAACATAGGCTATAATTCATTTCGATAAAAACCTTTTTTTATTCCAATATTTGTAAATTTAGTCGGAAAAAATTCTTAGGTTAGGCCCAGAATGATAAATCAACATATATGTATTTACATTTATTACCATAGCAACCAATCGATAACAGATAATATAGCTGTTAGCTCCAATATTTCCATTAACAGCTGATTTCAAAATTTGAAGGAATAATTGTTGTATTTCTAGCTTTTAGGTTAGGGCTTTTAAGTGTAGACCTGAGCCTTCCTGGTTCTTTTAACCATTATTATAACTGCTGTTATAAAATATAAGAAATAATTTAATTTGAACATTTTACATTATTTACCATCTTAGTTTTGAGGTTATTATTAATCCTACACCTTTATTATAAATAAAACATAACATATGTTTTTAGAAGGTTACATTGGGGGTTGGCGTGCGGAGCACGCAGGTGTCTCCCCTAGTATATATAAAAGCGAAAACCCACTGACTCACTCATCACGAATTCTCAAAAACTACGAACGGATTGAAATGAAATTTGGTATGTAGCTTCCTCTAGGGCCATAAGTGTTCACTAAAAAAGGGTTTTAAAAAATTGGAAATTTTAGGGGGTTGGGGGATAAAAATTACTAAATCACGATTTCTCCAAAATTACCGAACAGATTGGAATGAAATTTGGTATGTAGCTTCCTCTAGGGCCATAGGCGCTCGCTAAGAAAGGGTTTAAAAAATTCGAAATTTTAGAGGGGTTTGGGGGGTAAAAATTACTAAATCACGATTTCTCCAAAATTACTGAACAGATTGGAATGAAATTTTTTATGTAGCTTCCGCTAGGGCCATAGGCGCTCCCTAAGAAATGGTTTCAAAAAATTCGAAATTTTAGGGGGGTTTGGGGGGATCAAAGTTATTAAAAAATGACTTCTTCAAAACTACCGAACGGATTGGAATGAAATTTGGTATGTAGCTTCCTCTAGGGCAATAGGTGCTTTCTAAGAAAGGGTTTGAAAAAATTCGAAATTTTAGGGGGGTTTGGGGATCAAAGTTTTTAAATCACAATTTCTTCAAAACTACGGAACGGATTGGAATGAAATTTTGTATGTAGCTTCCTCTAGGGCCATAGGTGCTCACTAAGAAAGGGTTTGAAAAACTTTGAAATTTTAGGAGGGGTTTGTGGGGATCAAAGTTACTAAAATCATAATTTCAGATCTTTTATTATTATGACAATAGTGCTTTTTTTATTTGAGATCTACATATAAAAAAGCCAAATACCACTCACTGACCGAACACTTAAAAATAATACAATTACGTTAAAAAGACTGAAAATACCAACCACCACAAGTCGACTTGTTTATCAATATAATTGTTTTAAAGTTAATAAGTAATAAGAGTCGGACTATAAAACAATAATTTGCCTCCTAAATTATCACATTGATAATCCCGAAACGCGTAAAGGAATAGAAAAAAGTTTGTCGTTCATGTCTGACGGAAAGTGTGTTTCTCAAATCGAACTGGATCACATAGCTCAAGATAACAATTTGCATCTTTTAATGCATATTAGTTTAACGCATGGATCTTAAATCTAACTAATTTAATTAACGGAACTTATGAACTTTCCATAAATTATACAACTAGGGTAAAGTGACCTGTCAGAGGATTAAACTTTAGTCGCAAGTTTTAGTTCGGAATAATTTCGATAATCGATTATCTATCATCTATTAATCTAGGATATAATTTATACGATTAACTTAACTCTACCATTAAAACCAACTCCTAACTACTTGAATGTTTACCAATCCTATTACTTTAAATGAGCAATTCTTGTATCTATCGTTGTATCTGTCGCGGATCTCGAAAACGGCTCTAACGAATTCAAACACATTTTGTATTTAGGTGTAGTTTTGATTTTTAAGTACACCCATATAGTTGTATTTCGTGTAAAAAAGAAATTTTTTTAGAAAATCTAATTTAAAAGTTGAACATTTTTAACATAGGGTCTTATGGGTTGCCATGTTGGTTACAAAATAACAGAGAAATAGCAAATAAAGCGATCAAAACAGCTGTTTATAAACAAGCCAATTTATACTGTTTTAACCCGTTTGTAAATAGAGTGGAATAGAACTGAGATTGAGTATTATCCAAAATCAGCCGTTCATTGGATAGTTTTTAATTGCTGTTAAAAAAACAAGCAAATGTATACTGTTTTAGCACGTTGGAATTGGAATATATTGGGCCTGATTTAACAATTGATATAGTCAAAAAAAAGGGTAAACTTGGCAAAGATGGATAAATTTTAATAGTCAATTTTGTAATGTAGGCTTGGCTCATTTCTGAAACATAGTATTGAAGGTTATGTCAATACTGCAATAATTTTTACGATATTTAGGCCTGGTTTCAAAACTTTAGTCTGCAGAAGATAGTAGAACTAGGACTAAAATCGTAATGAAAGCCTCTCACTTTTCTAAAGCGTGTATTTGAGGTTATAATCTCGCAATTACTGTTAATATATTTAAGCCTGGTTTCATAATTTTAGTTGACAGAAGATATTAAAACTATACCTAAAATCGTAGTGAAATCTTTTCCAACTGCGAGCGAATCGAAGCAGCCATCTGAGGCCGTAGGCCGAGGCGGGGTTGAGACGCGAAGCGTCCAGAGGCAGAGCCCCTGGTAATACTAATACGATGAAGATATTTTTCTTTTAATTTTAGTATTAAATATCTTTTGTGCAAACCTGTATTAAATGAATGTCAACAGTTTAACACTTTGCATATAAATAAGCTCTAAACTATAAACTTTAGAAATGATTTCATATTTTAGAAAGTGGTTTAAGTTTAACATTGTATATTAAATTTTATGCCATTGTTATGAAACATAAGTTTGGACAATAAAGAATGATTTAATTATATTTATATGGATAACATGGTAATTCAAATATACAAATATGGTCATACATAAAAAAAAATAATAATAAGGTAAGCTTAAAGCAACTAAATTATAAATAACTATGAGAAATCCCTGCGTGCTCCGCACGCCAACCCCGTTTGAACCTTCTATATACATAATCATGTTATGTTTTCTTTATAATAAAGTTGTGGGATTAATAATGACCTTTAAGATTGTAAATAATGTTAAATGTTCAAATCAAATTATTTCGTATATTTTATAACAGCAGTTATAATAAAGGTTAAAAGTACCAGCACGGCTCAGGTCTACACTAAAAAACTAACCTAAAAGTTACAAATACAAATAGTTGCTTCAAAGATTTAAATCAGCTTTTAGTGTAAATATTGAAGCAAAGAACTATTTTATCTGTTATTTTATTCAATTGGTTGCTACGGTAATAAATGTAAATACACGTGTCGGTTCATCAGTCTAGGCCTAACCTAAGAATTTTTTCCGACTTAATTTACAAATTTTGAAATAAAAAATGTTTTTATCAAAATAAATTATAGCCTTTGTTACTCAGGGATAGTGAAGCTTTTTATTAGTAAAACTATATTTTTTCAATCGGTTCAGTGGTTCCAGAGATTACCCCCTACATACAAACAAACAAATTTTACCTCTTTAAAATATTAGTGTAGAAGATACAAATATTAGGAAAATATAAAGTTTTCAGCATATAACGTTTTTGACTCCATGGTGCCAAACACTTCAAATGTCAAAGGTTTTTATTGAAAACCCGGATACTTTGGGCAAACAATAATAAAGGTAGATTTACGGCTGACTGCGTTGATCTCAAAAGGCTTATCTCTTCCCCCCCCCCCCCCAATACATTACCTGCAATGTTGTATCGTGCGTGAAACAAATAAATAAAGCCGCAGAACTTAAAGCCAGAGAACCGTAATAGAAAATCCAGCCACCCGCACCAAACACGAACAAGGAACTACTTGAGTTTAACAAACATTAAATAAATATAAGGCATATATTGTATATATGTAGATATTTATTTATTGATAGTAGTTATTTATAAGTAACTTACATTATTAGCGGAGGAAAAATGAGTATTGCAGTGGCCCTTATGGTAAGACCCAAGGTCGGGAGTAGCAAATGAGCACCGATCATGGTCCCCAGAACACGTTTTGTTGTATCATTAAAAATCATATATATATATATGTATATGTGTTCACACTCAACCGGCCGCATTTTAAGTCCGATTTGGTACACATGTTGGTTGTCTACGTCGCTCGGACGAGTTCGTTAGCCAAAAAATCCAACAATCGGAAGCACGTTTTTGACTGGAAGTAACTATTTTTTGGGATTTTTCCTAAGAGAATGAATTTGTTTTTTAGTTTTTTCTACAAATATAAATGTAGGATGTTATTCTGCACATTTTGTTTTTTTACGCGACTTTATAGCTCGCTTGGTTCATCCAAAATCGATCAAACGAAAAATACCATAAAAGTATCCGGTTCAAAGCCATGTGGTCGATCCTACTGTGGTGTTGGCGTGCGAAGCACGCAATGCGTTGTGTATTGAACATACCCTTAATATGCGGAATGGCGTGCGAAGCACGCAATGTTTTGTCTATTGAAGATACTCTCAATACGGAGGTTACCTTTATTTAAAAAAATATTATATAATATATGTAAGAAGGTAGAAAAAGGATTGCGGGAGGATCAATCAGGGTTACCCCCTAGTGCATAAATATATACAAATATATTCAGGGTATTTAAGTTTAGATGCAACGCATCAAAAAACTGCAATAGCAAAGTTTTAGTGACTTTGTGAATGGAATACAAACGTGCTTGATTTCGATGGAACCTTGTTCAGTATGTAGATTGCTTTTATCGCAAATATTTTCTATGCATATTTTGTCAGCCTTCACTTCGTGCGCGTTGATTGATTTACTGTGAATATTTATAAGTCCGTCCATTGTAAGTACAGTCTATGTTTTCATTGCATAACCAGACTATGGCTTCAATTGATTACTTTTTTGAACAGATTATTTCTATGTATTTGTAAAACTAAAATATTTTACGATGATATATAAATACAAGTTAGTATGTAATACACAATAATAACATAATTGTAAAAAATGTAATAATACACAAATTCATATAATCTTCATCAGTTTGAGTACAATTTTCCGCCAATGCAAGCTTAACGCTTTTATTTGAGTTTGTCGACGCGTTTCGAGACCTTCTTCAGTACTGGATTCATCCGTTTGGGATTCGTCTTTATATACAGTTTAGCCACGCCCTTCCTCCAACCGGTACTGCCTCCGGCCACACGTTCCGATGGCTACACAAACCTACATGTTTATTTTATTCTTTAACACTTTCAAAATTTCAGGTGCCAACTGCAGCGAACTGGGCGAGCGCTTTAACCTCATTGTCAACCTCATACACCTTTGATATTAAATTGTCCTCATTGTTATAATTATTGGTATTCAAAGTTTTCATCTTATAATTCGTTTAAACAATGTTCTTTTAAATTAAACATAATTTATTCTCTAAATAAGAGTATCCGAATTTAAATTTTCTCATTTAAATTTTTCTAGGAATATTGAAGACGGATAGTTTAAACAAAATATAATAACCATTTTAGTTAAAAAAGTTGACAAATAATTTACATTTTTCATAATAGATAAGTTAATAAATATGTTTACATTTAGAATGTAATGTTTGTAAAAAGATATACCTTTTTTTAATTTGAACTAAAGTGAAAAAGTGCTTGAATTCCATGGAACCATACTCAGTATGTAGATTGCTTTTATCGCTCTGGTTTACATGCAAATTTTGTTGGCTTTTACTTCATATACGGTTGAGTGATTGATTGAGAGTGTTTATCAGATGGTTCAGTGTTGAATAAAGTCCATGTTTTCGAGGATGTTTCAAATTTTTTAAGACATGTACTGTGTGGAAAACATAACTAATTGTGTTGTTGCAAGAAATAATATTTTAGATGTTATAATATTTTTAGCGAATTTCCTTAGGAAAAATGAGCTATGCAGTGGCCCTTATGGTAAGACACAAGGTTGGGAGTAGCAAATGAGCACCGATCATGGTCCCCAGAACACGTTTTGGGGTGTCATTAAAAATCATATATGATATAGCATATGTATTATTAAAAATAATGTATATATGTGTTCGCACTCTAGCGGCCGCATTTTAAGTCCGATTTGGTTCACATTTGTTACACACATCGGTTGTCTACGTCGCTAAGACGAGTTCGTTAGCAATAAAAATCCAACAACCGGAAGCAAGTTTTTGACCAGAATTAAGTAATTTTTTTAGATTTATCCTACGAGAATGATTTTTTTAGAGTTTTTTCTACAAGTATAAATGTAGAATGTTATTCTGCACAATTTGCTTTTTACGCGACCTTATAGCTCGCTTGGTTTCCCCGAAATCGATCAAAACGTAAAACACCATAAAAGTACCCGGTTCAAAGCCATGTGGTGGACATTACCGTGGGGTTGGCGTGTGAATCACGCAATGCATTGTGTAGTTGAGCAAATTTCCAAAATGAAGTTTATAGGCCTATTTTTTAGGGTTTCAACCAACAATTTGGTAAATATAACTATTCACGACGGTACTGAATGACTGCTAAATGGTTCGCACGCCAATCCGCATATTGTTAGACATTTTATTAGACAATAGTATTTTTATTTATTTTAATGACAAATATAACAACATTTATATTTGTACGGAATTAAATAAAACTAGATATACTGACCTGTGGAAACATTTAATCTTTTCATCGTTTCTTTTTATATGACGTTCCATAACAAATTGTGATTTTGATTACATCTGTATAAATAAATTCTTCAAACAATTAACCAAACATTAAAATTTGTTCCATATTATCTTTATTGGGAACAATCTTCAATAAATAGTATTTACTTAAAACAAACAAAATGTGTGTATAATGGTTGACTGAAAATTTTAAATTTTATTTCCGTTTCACATTATTATATTGTAGGATTAAAAAACGATTCATGCCTGTTCGGGTCACAATTGTTATCTCTACTCTACGATTTATAAAATGTATTATACCTCAAATTGCGTTTATATCGAAATAACTGAGCCAAACATTCTGACAACACAATTCTCTATAAAAGGAACACAATACATAAAGAAACTGATACACAAAACTTGAATAAAAGTTAAGTTAATGATGGCCAAGTTGTCACGTGATCTGTTCCGAAACCAGGGGAGTCCTCATACCGCGCATGTTAAATTTGTTATTTTCATCTACCTTTTTCTCAGAAACCACAAGAGATACAGGGTTTTTTTTTTGTGTATGATGGCTAGTATGTAATTGAGCTACTGTGCAAAAATTATTCATTTAAGTCTTAAATTAAAATAGTAATAATTGTTTTTTACATACATTACCATTTTTTAATGAAATTTTATTGCAAATTATTTTTTTCTTGGACTTTTTGAGATAGCTTGCTTTTTGTACAGCAGATAGACAACATACTTGTAAAAAAATATAAACTTGTTATCTTTAACCGTTTAAAAAATACTAGTTTGTCGGGAATTCAATGAAACGTAAAACATATTAAGAAAAACTAGTCAAATTAGCACAAAAATTATATTTTAACTTTAAAATCCCTTTAGAAGCCCACTTATTACTTCTAGTCATATTTGAATAACAGTTACGCCACTAAATAATATCACCAAACATTACACAAAAAAGTATAATGAAACACAATAATCTTGAAACTAGCCTCACAATGTAAACAACAAACAAATGAAAACAAGAGAAGCAGAAAACAACTTTCTAAAACAAAACTACTCTGAGCTAGTGTGACCAACCTTTGAACAATATATCACTGCCTAGCAACATCACTTTTATGCACTGTAACAAATGAAACAGACCAGCTATGAACAAAACAAACAGCATCGCGAAGATGGTAAAAAGCTATTAAACACTTATAAAACATGTTTTGTACGTTGAAAACACTATGTTTTTGGTACCAAAATATTCGGAAAAGTCCAAACTTTAGAATTCCACAATAACAAAAACAAAAAATCATTCTTAACCTTTGACTCCCCCTTAACTGAAAGTTTGGTTCAAAGGAGATAAATGCTACATATTCCTTGTAAATATTTCAATATACCAATTTAATCATTATTCACAAAAAAACAAAGCAATCATAGAATAAGGATTACTTTAATGAACATGCGAATTGATTGTCCCCAATTAAAACCAGGGCAGTGAACTGTACATCGATAAAAGGTACATATTTATAAAATATAATAATCTTAGCTTTTTATGGAGTTTGAAAGTTTGAAATTGTGATACGAAATGCTTTTGCACAACTCCCCGGTGTACTGTACAAGTCTTTTATACGTGAAAGCTTTTTGCGGAATGAACAAGGACTTGGACTGTGTCCTTTAGCGTTATAAAACCTTTGTGTAATACACATTGCAAAGAAATGTTTGGGTAAATAGAGTTTGACAGTTTGATTTATAAAGAAAAGCACATATATTTGGTGTCGTAAATAATGCCATTATATATATGTGGAGGGTTTGAAACAAAACAAAATATTATTCATTATTGTGACTCCTAATTCCTGGACCATTATTGTAAAATTTTTTAATTAATTTACCAACCTTCAAATGGTCCTGTTGATTTCCCCTCTACTGCTGCTGGGTCTGACTAGTTTCGACACAACTCTGTCATTGTCGAAGACGAATATTTAAAACGTTGAACACATTACACAAATCACTACACAACACATAAAGTACATTACACAAATCACTACACAACACACAAAGTACACGCACATAATATTCACCATTAAAGGGTCGTTAAATAATTAAAATGGGACATAGCATTCCACACAAGTACTTGCGGGTGGTCTCGAACGCGAACTGGACTGGAGAGGAACAAATAGCCCGTCATTGCACTGTAGGGTTGGTTGCATAACTTGCCGGTGTATTTAAATCTAATATAATATCAAATATAGCGTTGGATTTAAACTGTATCTGATCATTAAGTATGTCTTGTGGTTGTGTTTTTAAGGCTTTGTAAATGTGGAACTGTTCCAGTGTTATTCATAACCTTTGACTCCCCCTTAACTGAAAGTTTGGTTCAAAGGAGATAAATGCTACATTAGTGTTGGTATTCCTTGTAAATATTTCAATATACCAATTTATTCATTATTCTCGAAAAAACAAAGCAATCATAGAGCAAGGATTACTTTAATGAACATGCGAATTGATTATCTCCAATTAAAACCAGGGCAGTGAACTGTGCATCGATAAAAGGTACATATTTATAAAATGTATGTGCCGTTTGAAGTTGTGATACGAAATGCTTTTGCACAACTCCCCGGTGTACTGTACAAGTCTTTTATACGTGAAAGCTTTTTGTGGAATGAACAAGGACTTGAACTGCGGCTTTTAGCGTAATAAAACATTTGTGTAGAACACAATGTACAGAAATGTTTGGGTAAATAGAGTTTGACAGTTTGATTTATAAAGAAATGCACATATATTTGGTGTCGTAAATAATGCCATTATATATGTGGAGGGTTTGAAAAAAAAATATGTTTTGTTTTAAGCTGTATCTCTTCAAAGACAGCTTTTAATTATGTATATTTATTTATAAATATATATATAGAAAAATAATACGGCCTACTTAATATATAAATATAAATGTATTGAAGCAAGTATTTGGTATCGAAAATTTAATTTTACTTTTGAAGTTAGATTAATGCAGGAGCCTTACGGTTTAGTTACGGTTATCTATACAAGATTAGTATACGCCGTCTAATTTATGGCCTGGGTTTTCCTCTTTATTAGATAAACTGCTGTTTCTGGGGAATACGAACTCTGTAATTTAGTTAGAAAATTTCTTCATAAATCACGAGATTTATAATTAAACTGATAATTGTCTATAAATGACGGTAATGGATTTATCTACCTCTTGATGACTAAAAGCATAATTAAAATTTGTATACTAAGAATTCGTGAAAAATAAATACTTATCACGAGATTTAAATGTGTAATAATTCTGGAATCCAACTTTTCAGTGTTCGTAATTGGTTTGAATCGCTTAAAGTGTTGTCTCAATTAATTGTCTGTGTCCTTTCCCTTATGCAGGGTGGGTGAAAAGTCTGAGAACAGCTTAATATTTCTTATATGAGGAAAATTTTAAGGTAGATGTGATTCAGCAATCTACTCTATGTAAAAATACTAGTAGTTCTGTGAACAGTAGACCTCGCTCGTTGAAATAACAAATGTAGTTTTGAGCTTAGGTTAAAAATAGTGTGCCAGTAAGGAAGTAAGCACAAGGTTTAGCCAGTGAAACAT
The DNA here is from genome assembly GCA_018207615.1 of Philaenus spumarius. Classification (NCBI taxonomy): domain Eukaryota; kingdom Metazoa; phylum Arthropoda; class Insecta; order Hemiptera; family Aphrophoridae; genus Philaenus; species Philaenus spumarius. The sequence goes on from JAGFPH010008527.1 coordinate 32,313, forward strand.
TATTTACAAACCCCGTGATTCCGGGATTTCTAGTTCTCGTTATTATTTCTTTTCTTGAGCTTTAACTGCTAAAGATTTTCTTTTAGAGGCATTCTGTTTTATTTAGGTTAATAATAAAATAGCTAAAAATATCGCGTTATAGAGGGACAACATACAATTAAATATTTACATACTTAAATAACTCAAACTTAACAATGTATCATAAGTTAACTTAAGTTCCATATCATATTCCAATATTAGAAATAATGAAAACAAACGATGTTAAAACGTCGTGATAGTGATCTCAACCATTGTACCAACACTTCCCACGGTGTCCTACGGTCATTTTTTGTATGTCCTTTATCGCCGCGAGGTTTCATCTCATTTTTTAATTCAAGTAAAGCTATGTCAAATACTTTTATGAAATTTACAACGATAATTTACAGGTATACAGTTCAATTCTTTGATTTATCCTCTACACTTTCTTATAATAATATGTCATTTTTGGGCAAATGATATATTCCTAAATTACTATTCAAAACAGGCCTAGCTTTGTTAGCAGTGTTGTAGTAGGAACATAAAAACTGGTGTTTTCAAAATAAGAAATTTGAAATTGATAAATATTTTTATACAATTCTATTTAGAACTAAATTACGAAACTTTTTACATTTATGAAAAAAATTACAATAATTTTTACTACTTTTTACATCTTGGATCAACCATTTTGAATGTAACATTTTTCAAAATAGGAGAGTGATACATCGTTTCAATACAGAATTCTAAGACAAAATCAATGTTGAAAAGGGCACATCCATATCTCAAAAAGTTCTGAAGATATTTGCTTTTTTTACATTGAATCATATAATGAAAATATGATTAATTTAATTATCATATCATTATTATTATAATTTTTGTTCATTATTGTTAAAATTGATGTACACCAAATTAATCCGTTATGATTTGATTGTTTGATAATATTTAATTTTATTCAACATTAATATTTGATAGGCAAGACTTCAATGTACTTCGTATTATTTTTACATTAAATGATGTAATTCAATGTAAACAAATGCACATATCTATTAGTGAATTTCCATAGGAAAAATTTGCTATTGCAGTGACAATTATGATGAAAGCTAAGGTCGGGGGAATGGTCAATGAGAACCGAGCCTGGTCACCAGAACACGTTGCAATAAAAATGTGTATATTATGCGTTGGCACTCTAACGGTCGCATTTTAATTCCGATATTTCCTAAATTTGTTTAAAGACCCTAATAAAAAACCTATCGACTACGGTTTCGGTATACCCTAATGTGTACCACCTGCGAATGCAGGGCGACTTCTACGCAGTGTAGTTTTCTGAATTGCCTCACGACCGCGCCACTACCGCTCGATAGTCAATGTACTGTGTCTACCAAAACCCGAAAATTTACATTTCTCCGTAACCATTGATCGTAGAACAATGATTCAAAAGCCCAAGTTATTGCATTGTTTACCCTCTTTTGAATGGTGATAGCTAAATTTAAGAATTTTAATCTTTTAGGGGAAAAGTCCAAAGAACCTGTTTTTGGCCCATAACTTTTGAACAGGTATTTTCCCAGACTTGCGGGTAGTGTCATTTTATTTGGCTTACTAAACACTATAAACCACAAAAAATATATCGAAATCGTTAGAGCCGTTTTTGAGGAATTTCGATTTTTCTCGTTTTTGGCCATTTTTGGGAGGTACAACCCCTTAAAAATCTAAAAATTGAAAAAGAATGCCTGGAGATATTCTAGAACTACACCTACATACCAAATTTCATCAAAATCGGACAGTTGGTATGGTCTCCAGCTCTATACACATCCTTACAGACACCAGACACACGGACACACAGACAGACATCACCCAAAAACCACTTTTTTTGGGTTCAGGGAGCATCAAAACAGATAATTCCACTGAAATTTTTTTGGAGATTCAAGGAGCACCTTAACAGATAACTCCACTAAAAATACAAATTCGAAAATTTGGAAGAAAACAATACTTTCTCCATATACTACGTATAGCGGGGAGAAATTAAAAAAGAAGCAACAACAATGTATTTTGTGAGTGTAAAGTTACTACAACTCATGCATATAGGCTACGAGTATGTAACAATCATTCTACACAAGTATATTGCATTATATTAATACTTGCATTTGTCTTGTGCAATGCAGTAGTTAACCTATAAGTATTACCATTGTATTTGGATAACCTAATAGAACTCCGATCCAATGAAACATTTCGTTCCACTGGAAATTCGACGATAGTGGCGCTATCTATTGGGGAAACGACGGAAGCTGTGTGAAAAACCAATGCTACTAATGATTTCTCCCTAGCGCTACCTCGATGCGCAATCATGCACTATTTTCCCGACAACCTAATTTTCGCCACACTGCTGCCGTATGGATGCAAGATATATTTATTATTCATGAACTATGGTAAAAGAAAAGAAAATAAGATACCGTAACAGTTCGTCTCTCCTTTACACTAAAAGCGGAACGAAATTATGACTTATATTTATATCCGTAACCCAGAAAGTAAAATACACGAACCTCATACTAAACTGAAATATAAATGTAGTTACTCTACGGCATCCAAGATGCGGTTAACTTTATTTTCCACTGAAATTAAATGCTTTTATGCGGGTTTGTTTTGAACTTTGTCTGGACCATTATGCGGGTAAACGGAATCGGCAAGTACACAAGCATTAGGGGCAACTATTTACTGAACTATCGTAGCAATACAGTAAATATATTTTAACGTATTGAGAGAGAAATAGGAATATTGAATTTATTGCAAATAACAAACGTAAATTATAAACAAAACCAAAAAATTCAACTTCTAATTTCCTGAAATAAAGTAAATAAGTCACAACCGTGTATATAGAATTTATTGGAAGTTGAAGGTTAGAAATATAGAAATTATTTCTTACACAACGTCATCGTTATTATATCATTAACTATTACATAAATTGTACTATAGTAAATAACTTTCAGAGTATTTACTGAAGACACTGAGTAGAACTAGAGTACATAAATGTAACAAAACAAAAAATTTAATGTTCATTTGATTATAATAACTAATTATAAATATAATTTTTGTTATTTAAAGAAAAATAGGACTGAATAATATTATTTTAATTGTTTAGTTAATTCATTATTTTAATTAAAAAGACTTTATAAATAATAATTTAAAATGTAATTATGTATTTTTCAAAACAATTCATAAACAGTAGTTTCGTTTAATTCTGTCATAAAAGGTTTTAATTTAACATTGCCAAAACAATACAGGCCTAATTGACACGTTTGGTGCAAATTTGTTCGCAATCTATGGAATAGTTTTCTAATAATAATAATATTTATTAGTTACCCTCCTAGTTCAATGTATTACAATCTTACTTTAATACAATTAATTATTATGAAGTTATAGTGAATCTGTTTAATAAATTTAAATAGGTTTGTGAGAAAGGTTGTGCCTGTTTCTGTTACCGTTTATTTTATTGATAATCACAATTTAGCTAATTGTCTGTTTTAATTTACAACATTTTATAATTAATTGTGTGTAGTTGCACTTTAAGTTATAGTCTGTTCTAGAATCAACCTTAATTACTTACTTATACTATTTGTAATAGTTAGAATTTTACTATCTACAGTTAATACTGGATAAATACAGCCAATTTTGAAACAGAGATTTAAATAAACTGCAAATCAACTTATCCACTTAAATAAAATGTGAGTCATAGGCCTACTTTCTTATTTTAAATTATGGTCTTTCTAACGAAACGATTCGTTAAAACAAATGAATAAAATAAGTCTTCGTTTAATTTTGGGTGGACTTAAAACTACCCAATTGCTAATGAAAACAGTTAACTTTATTGTGCTTATTGGCTGCTTGTTTAATTGTACTATAGTTCTGTTGCACTTATAGATTTGGTTAATGATATACAAATTCTGTGTGATATTTTAGGAAATACATCTACTGGTAATGTTTTATATAAATTGTAAACATTTAATCTAAATTATTATTTTAAATCAGATTGAATTATTTTTTTATTTTATGTTATTCAATAAATTTGTCATAACAATGTCATAATATGGTCTGTTTTATTTTGATTGCAAAAACTTAGCTCATATTATAAAACTGGCTGTTTCGAAAATGTCACAATAAACTTAAAAAATATTTGACACAGATTTAGAATAACTATTACCTAAGCAATGATGTGATTAAATATGGAGGATGGTAGACAATCACTACCTAATACAATACAAACTGATTTAGGAATCTTTTATTTTAAATATCTTAAACACAGGAAACAACAATTCGGAACAGCAGTTTAATATCACTCATGATGTTCAATCACATGTATTATTTCTCAATGCCATTTTTTTGTCGGTACGCCATAACTTCCTTAATACACCATCAAATTACATGAATAAAGCATCAATTTAAAGCTTGCCTTAACCGCTACACCGGAAAAATATACAAAATAAAATTATACGAAAAAATACAAAAGAAAAAAAAAATGAAATAAAGAATCCGAAAGTAACAGTGATGTAAGATCAAGTCAGTTGTAGGGATATTTCCCTGGCGTTGACAACACTGGTGATAACAATACCCAGCTGGAGAGCTGCCGTTACGCCACTACATTGATATTTTTAATTAATTGTAAGCGTGGTTATAAACAGCATTGTGGATACACCTATTTGTTGTTGTTTACCTTCTGCAAGTTGGAAAGTTGTTTAAAAATATATAATAACGATAACAAAATTATTTCTCTTTAACAAGGATTTAAATTAATAAAACACTGTTAGTAAGTTAGAATGCGAATGCTTCGCACGGGTCAGCTAGTATTTAAAGAAATGTAATTTTTGTTAAAAAATGCGGAATGGAACGGTAGAAGAATTTTGTACAAGTACAAAGTAGTGTTTTTAGTTATTACCTCCATTGGCATTAACTGGGCACTGATGGTGTCTCATGACTAAGTCTTAGTTACTAGTAAGTTTAGTACTAACTAGTTTTTTACTACTAGGAGCTGACTTAGATCAAAATATAAACTAACACAATAATAATACCAGGTGTCTTAAAAGTCCCCCCCCCCACTTTAAATTTTGTGTTTGTTAAAACAAACAAATATATTTGGATGAAAGATACTAACTTAGCCCAAAGTATCTTTTGAAGAAATCGGAAATTTTTAGTGTCCGCTAAACATGGGAGATTTTGGGGGCAACCTTTTTGTCTAAAAACCTCCAAAAAATTAGTTATTATTATCTAAACGAGAATTTTTATAAAGATGCGGTTTTTTGCATATGGTAGGGTACTTTAAGGGCTAAAAATAAGCCAAATTTTATCAAAAACGTTAGACCCGTATTTCAGATTTTTTGGGGGATATATGGCCAAAAAGGGGGTTGTTTTTTAAAAATTTTCAAAACCCTTTTTGTGCATCTATGCAGGTCTAATTGACATGTTTGGTGCAAAATTGTTCGAAATCAATGGAACAGTTTTCTCTCTAGCTTTGTATACATACATACATACAGACAGACATTTACGACAGACATACAGACAGACATTTTGTAGAAACCGCTTTTTTCGACTCAGGAGGTCCCAAAACGGATATGTCCACAAAAATCTCAACATGAATTTTTTTTTGCGATGACTATACTTTCTCTATAATGAGAAAGTTAATTCACACTTTTGTTTTAATCGAAGTTATCAAATAAACTTTAACTGCTAGTAAATGTTTAAAAATCTCTCGATGATTTAATACTACATTCTAATAAAAATTCGAGAAAATAATTTTGTAATACATACAATCCAGATATAATACTACTACTACTGACAACTACCTGGTGAAACTACGTAAATGAAAGATATATAAGTTTCTAAAAGTCTTATATATACTGGCTAGGATAATACTACACAGTAATGTAGCACCGCTTTATCATCTTCAGGTACAACAAATTCACAGACTTGTACTTGAATAAGTGCATAAATAGTTTGTTTAGTTCAAAATTCATTTATGTATAAACTTCAAACTTCTTAATTTCATTGGCGAAAACTAGCTTGCAACGTTGTGTAAATATTTAATGTTTAATCACTAGTACTTTCTTAAAGCTTTTAAATATTACATTTTTTTGCAAAGTCTACATATATATAGCCTTTTTGACCTGCATGTCTCGACTCACAGCACACAAGTTTTGAAGAAGGTTTAGGTGATTGTATATTACGCAACGATTTCGTGACATGAATCTTTTTACTTGAAGCTTATACAGGACGACGTTATCAAGGTTTCAGGCTCAGATCTTCTCGTGGCCTGAAAACTATAGGGCTTCGTTAGTTTGATTAGTGAAATGGAAACAGATAGTGTTATCTCCAAATAAGAATTAATTTTACAATTGCATGTATTGACTAGATTTACAAAGAATGCATGGTTTAAGTTTCTTCAAAGTTATAAATGACAAAGTATACCTAATATAGAATATAAGAATTAAAATCAAATATATTTTAAATAAAACGCAATTAAAAGATAATATTTTATATTTCTTTAATTATTTAATAAATTAGTATATAAATAAATATTTTTATCAAATAGACCTACATTTTTATAATAATTATACGGCAATTGTATACATTTACCGCGTTAAAAATCCACTTCAGTACTTTTAGGTAGGCCTAGATAAGGTTTGTTGTTTTTAAATAGATTTTGTTTAAGTGGTGTATTTCTGATGGGTTTCTAATTAATCTTCTGAGATTTTTACGAGGGCTTACTAGTTTATTACATGTTTCTAAGAAATTTCTAAATATAACAGCGTACACGAAACAACTGAAAATAAATAAGTTATTTGATAAAAATGTTTACTGAACTTGGTGACAAATGTGGTTGGTTTAAAATTAAAACTATTAAACATCTATTATCTTCATTTAAATTTAAATGTCATTTCTATAAAGAAATCAAAAGAGTTAGCTATGTCAGAAATATATGTCAGTTCTATAACGAAATCAAAAGAGTTA
>JAGFPH010008527.1:39330-54797 GCA_018207615.1 Philaenus spumarius
ATATGTCAGTTCTATAACGAAATCAAAAGAGTTATCCATGTCAGAAAGCTGTGTCATTTCTAAGAGTCCTAATATTTTAAACCGAAAATAGATTTTTTAAAGTGCTTTTACTGCCTCTATTTCATTTTTATATAACTTAGAAAGCACTCGGATAACTTTGTTAGCGCCTTATATTATTATTTTTTTATTTAGCAGCAGGATGTTTACTATATTTAGTATAAGCAATGTTCATATCTGAGTGGAGAATACAGGTATGCTGGATAATGCACCCCATATTTTCCTTTATGGAATTAAATTAGTAATTATACACTGATTCGATACTGTAATAAATCAAAACTTATGTTATCCCGTGCTCTCAAGTTTCTCTGAAATTGAATTACAACAGCCAATATCACATCTAGTCCTTTAGAAGTATGTTAAATTATATTTCCTTTAATTCTTCATATAATCCATCCAATAAATATTCAATACATTTCTAAATTAGGATATTTTCTTATTAATAAAGATATTTGAATTTTTTATTAAATACCAGGGGAAAACCCAACGTACTCCGCACTTCAACCTCGTTGGTACCTTCTATACACATAATCATGTTATGTTTTCTTTATATTAAATGTGTAGGATTAGTTATAACCCTTTGGTTAGCTAAGATGGTAAATAATGTTAAATGTTCAAATTAAACTGTTTCGTATATTTTATAACAGCAGTTATAATAAAGGTTAAAAGTACAAGGCTCAGGTCTACACTTTAATAAAAACCTGACCTAAAAGTTAGTAATACAAATAGTTGCTTCAAAGTGTGAAATCAGGTGTTAAAGGAAATATTAGAGCAAACACCTGTTTTATCTGTTATTTTATTCAATTGGTTGCCATGGTAATTATTCATCAGTCTAGGCCTAAACCAAGAGAATTTTTTCCGACTAAATTTACAAATATTGAAATAAAAAAAGTTTTATCAAAATGAATTCTAGCCTATGTTACTCAGGGAAAGTGAAGCGTTTTATTAGTACAACTATGTTTTCAATCGGTTCAGTAGTTCCAGAGGTGTATGTATAGATGCCTCTAATAATATGTTATTGAATTCGAGTACAAAAAGCAAACCAAATGGAAAATTATTATTATATCAAACAATGGCTAGGTAAGTAAATTCGAAAAACGTCAAATTATTTATTGTCAAAAGCAAATAGTGTTGCTGACGTCACACAGCCTCCAATGTTTTATCAAGGCAATCTTTGACGTTATATAAAGCAATAGAAGCGAAAACAAACTGTTCCCTGGAGGTGGAAGTAATTGCATTGCGCACTTTGTTCCAATTATCGCAACATTTAATATAGAGGTCACAACATTGTTCCTTCTATTTTTATAACGTATACGTAATTTACAGGAAATCAAGCGTACAGTTTCTCTACAAGGAAATGTATTGAAGTTTGTTTTATATAAAATGTAAACTTATAAATTAACTTAAATATGAATACCTGTTTGAAAATTGATTTCAAAATAAATGTTTTGAAACATCACATACCAAACATCATACCACAATATACCGAACTAATACTAATATTATAAAGAGGTAAAATGTGTTTGTTTGTATGTAGGGCGTAATATCTGGAACTACTTAACCGATTGAAAACATAGTTTTACTAATAAAAAAACTACACTCTCCCTGAGTAACATAGGCTATAATTCATTTTGATAAAAACATTTTTTATTTCAATATTTGTAAATTTTGTAGGAAAAAATCTTAGGTTAGACCTAGACCAGCGGTTGCCAATCTGGGGTTCACGACAGACTGGTTGGGGGTACGCCGAAAATAAACTGTAATGGCGTACGCTATGATCTACCGTATGTCGTGGCTAGTAATGTACTGGCACGTAAACACAATGACGTCTCAATCACGCGGTTAAACGTAGTAGTACCTGGCCGGCCGAGCATCGCTCAGTAATTTTAACACCTGGATTGTATCTATTAGAATATTTAGTGACTTTAAAGGTGGTATAAAAAGAAGTAGTATGTATCGCCTTCTAAGTGACTTGAAAGGTGGTATAAAAAGAAGAAGTTCAGAGTTTAAATTTGATGCGCATTTTTGCAGACATAAAACCTAGCGCATTCGATTCCTGACGTCAACAAACCCTTATATGCAATTTTTCATCTAAATCGTTCGAGCCGTTAGCGAGATCCCCGAAATAATTTTATAAATATACAAGAATTGCTCGTTTAATAAGATAAGATTATACTGTTATACTTGGCAAACCTCAAGGACTCTTTCAGGAATTAGTTCCCTAAACGTGGAGACAGAGACAGATTGCAAATCCTTTTAGTAAAGACAACTTATAACAGGGTTGGCGTGCGGAGCACGCAGGGTTTCTCTAGTAGTTTAAAATGTATTTTACTTTAATTCACATTTACATTCTAAACCCGTTTTTTTGTTCCTTGCAAACAAATAATAGTAATTTGTGTATAATAACCCTGGAGTTCAATTCAAGAACGAACAGCATGGTACATTATTGACGACTTCATGTACATTAAGTAAATTTAAAACTATTATCTGTGTACAAATCTATCCAAGCGTAAATCGTAGTAGTCATGTAAAAACATAACATCGATCAATAAGTAGATTGAATTTGATATGAAATGGATGCAAAGAGTTTAAATCAAGTTAAAGTAATATATAACTTTATGAATTTCAATATTTTATACGTTACTACGGGAAACCCCTGCAAGCTAACTCAATTGGAACATTCTATACACATAATCATGTTGTGTTTTCTTTATAATAAAGGAGTAGTATTAATAATAACCCTAAAGCTTAGATGGTAAACAAGGTTAAATGTTCAAATCAAATTATTTCGTATATTTTATAACAGCAGTGACAATAAAGGTTAAAATGACCATCCAGGCTCAGGTCTACACTTTAAGAAACCCCTAACCTAAAAGTTAGAAATACAAATTTTTGCTTCAAAGTTTGACATCAGCTGTTAATTTAAATATTGGATCAAACAGGTGTTTCATCTGTTATATTATTCAATTGGTTGTTATGGTAACGAATGTAAATACATTCAAGGGATATGTGTTGGTTCGTCTGTCTAGGCCTAACCTCTAGTTCAGTTATTTTTACTAAATTACAAATATTGAAATAAAAAATGTGTTTATCAACATTAATGATAGCCTATGTTACTCAGAGATAGTGAAACTTTTTAATAGTAAAACAATTTTTTCAATCGGTTCAGTAGTTCCAGTGATTAAACCCTACATACAAACAAAAAGAAAACAAAAATTTTACCTCTTTATAATATTATACAATACAGGAATAGAAACAATATGTATTTTTAAAAAAATGATTGAATGGTACATTATACACGTAGTGATTTTGTAATACTTTACAACCTAACTTTTACAGTCCGTAAGTTTGTATTCTTTTTAACCCACTAATTAGTAATTGTATATTGAGTTAATTTGATGAAAATTGTATAAATAATAGGCTGTTATTAAGAAATTCAACAACCGACGTGCACGTCAATGTTCGGCATCAAAATGTGCGCGTTTGAACTTAAAGCACTCCACACGGAGTGATCTATGTGTTTTTATGATGTTATGTGCACCTGATATTTTTTTTTAAACCTGATGATGGACAATTGTCCGAAATGCAATTGTTTTAGAGTAAAAAATCAACAAGGATCAATAGTATTCACTTATAGTTTAATATTAATTATTGCCATGGAACAGTAAATCGTATCTTGCAACATATGCTCAAAATTACCAGTGAAATAAAAATACGATATTCTTTCCAGATATAAATGTAGAGTAGTGAACGTTTAACTTGTTTTCATAGATACATATTATTTACAGAACAATTAAAGTGTTTTTCTAAAACTACCTCACATTAATATTTGTCTGCAACTACTGATTTATCTGTAAGATTAATGAAGATTTTAATACTATAAATAATAAAACTTAAATACTAAATAATTCGACCACGCAGCTGAACCGCTGACGTGAGTTGAGCAAATTTCCTAAAGTAAATTTTATAGGCCTATGTTTTAGGGTTTCAAAAAACAATTTGGGAAATACGTCTACTCACGACGGTGCTGAATAGCTCCAAAATGCTTCGCACGCCATTCTGAATATTGGGAGTACCTTCAATACACAATGGATTGCGTGCTTCGCACGCCATTCGCATATTGGGAGTATAATCAATACACACTGCAATGCGTGCTTCGTACACCAACCCCACGTTAAAATGAAACACATGGCTTTGAATTCAGGTACTTTTATGGTATTTCACGAGTAGATATAATTTGTCATTTCTGGCACCTTTCTATACAAATGCGGCTAACACCGAAAACGTCAACCCCCATTAACCCCAATCAACCCCAATTAACCCCAATTAACCCAATTGACCCCAATTGACCCCAATCAACCCCAATCAACCCCAATTAACCCCAATTACCCCTAATTAACCTCCCCAATTATCTCCGATTAAAAAGCAATTGCGATGCAAAACGCCGCACCAATCGACTTCAATCGACCTCAATCAACCCCAATCAACCCCAATTCACCCCAATTAACCTCAATTAACTCCAATTAATCCCACTTGACTGCAATTATGGCCGTAATTTAGACGATTTTTTTCCCCCATTTAGCCCTAAATTATACAGTATAGCATAAAATTTTCGTTCTTTCTAAAGTACGATTCGTAAAATTTACCTTTCGTTCTTTCTAAGGTACGATTCGTAAAATTTACCTTTCGTTCTTTCTAAAGTACGATTCGTAAAATTTACCTTTCGTTCTTTCAAAAATACAATTCGTAAAATTTGACTATACCTCGTCATCATATTTTTAGGTAGAACACATTTACCTCAAAACTACGATTGGTAAAATTTAACGATTCGTAAAATTTACCTTTTGTTCTTTCAAAAATACGATTCGTAAAATTTGACTATACCTTGTCATCATATTTTTAGGTAGAACACATTTACCTCAAAAGTACGATTCAAAATCGTAAAATATAATTGTTACTTTTAAAAATAAAAAAACAGAGTCTATAATAGATAATCTCTTTACTATCGGAAATAAGTATTGACGCACATGTTGTTTCAGTTATTTTCCAACCTTTTAATAACCTTTACTAACGTAAACAAGATATCCTATTGACGCACGTTGCTTCTTAGAATTCACGGGTGATGAATAAACAGTTCTAGATCACCGATAAAACTTAACGGGTCAGTTATTTTTTAACCTTTACTGACGCAAATTAGATTTCATATTGACGCACATGTTGTTCTTCGAATTCACGAGTGATGTATAAAAAGTTCTGGATCAATGGTCAGACTGGTTATTTTCATGAATAAAAAATTTGCTATTGACGTACATTGCAAAGGTTGTACTGTGAAGGTTATACTGATTTAAAGCATATAAACGTTCAGAGTTACAGATATTTTCATAGTCTTCGTGTTACTGCTGCTGTAGTGTTTCTGTCTTCATCTTACTACTACAGTGTTTTATTTGTTTGCTTCTCAACAGTGCTTTTTAGTTTTTACTTCAACTCTTCTCAGTTAACAGGACTTCTGTTTTGCTAAAGGTGAGATAAAGTGTATTAAATTTCTTGAAAAATGAATACTTCAAAATTATGTTTTCTAAAACTTAGTGATAAAGCTTATACACCTGAAAAAATGTCAGCTCAAGCTGCTGGATATGATTTGAGGAGTGCGTATAGTTCAATTGTACCAAAACATGGTAGACAATTAATAAAAACTGATTTAATGATTATTGTGCCGTTAAATTGTTATGGAAGGATAGCACCTAGATCTGGGTTAGCATTGAAACATTTTATTGATGTCGGAGCTGGGGTAATAGATAGAGATTATCGAGGAAATGTACAGATACTGTTATTTAATCATTCTGATGAAGATTTTATAGTAAATGAAGGTGATAGAGTTGCTCAATTAATATGTGAAGTAATAGCCTATCCAGATCTAGAAGAGATTAAGTATGTTGAGGATACTGGAAGAAATACAGGAGGTTTTGGTTCAACTGGAGTTTAAATTAAAAATATAAAAGTACAAATTGCATATTTTTTAAAAAAATTGTTACAAATTTTATTATATTTTAGAAAAATGGTTATACCATTTTCATTTATATTTTTAAATTATTTCAGAAAAAATGAAACGAAAAGCCGGAGAAAAAACATCTTCATCCATGTTAGGTGAAAAGCCTGGTGTGTCAGGTGAAAATCAAAAAGAAGAAAAGATTAACGTGGTCGATGGACGACTTACTATTTATTGGATGATTGAGACAATCATCTTTTTTGGTGTAGATAGCTTACTTCGGTTAAAAAAAACTCAAACATCTGCTAAATCGGCTATGCACAAAGAAAAGAACGATGAAATTTTAAATATATTAAATGCTTTTGATAGTTTTGTTGATTTAGTGAAAAGCTTAGTTACACATTCTAGAAAACTTAAATACGATGATTTAATATATTTGTTTGAAAACAATGAAAATAATTTTAAAGATAAAACTTTTACAATAGGTGCAGGTAACTTTTTCACTCGTCTAATAAGTGAAGACAAATCAGGTTCAGATTCGGATTCGGATTCTTCGTCTAGTTCTGATGCCGAATTTAAATTTGGAAAATTATTTAGTCAATCAAAAAGATCTAAATTGTCTAAAAAATCTAAAGATGTTACAATTAAACAAATTTTTCAAACAAATACTGACAAAAAAAGAAAATTAATGAAATCTCCAGGTGAAACTGGGTCTCATTTGATCAAAATTGAATTAACCGATTTAAGAGATTTAAGGAATGTCGCGGAAAAGCAATATTGGACCAAGGTAAATAAAAAGGCATACTTCGTACTAGACGAAGAATACGACGATGATGAAGAAACGTTAAAATCTATAATGGATTATATAAAGCTGGACAAAAAATATCGACAATTCCAAATGTCGATATTCAGTGTCACAAAGCGGCTGTAAAACAAAATTCAGGTTATTTTTAAAATATTAGTTGAAAACAGTCGCTATTCAATGTTGTAATTATTGACAAAATTTTATTAAAATGATTTAGTTAAAAAATTAGATTTTATTACATTTCAGAAAAGAGATGAGTAGAAAAAGAAATGCTACGCCTTCTTCGTCCGCCATATTGCCTAGCGTAACAGGTGAAAACCTTAATCGAAAAATTGCAAGATTGGAATTAGTACAAAATACTAACGATTTTGTAGAGTTAGAAAATGCGTTTAAAGGCATTTTAAAAACTTTTTATTTAAAAAATAATGAAAATGAAATTAAAGATGTATGTCTACTTTTAACCTTTAATAAGGATAAAATTAAAAACATTATCAGAAAATGTTTAAATATTTATAGAAGTGTTAAATTTAATATATTGATTGAGTGTACATACACAAAACCCATGACTAATGAGTTTCAAGATCGTTCTTTTAAAACTAAAAATGAAACTGTGTTTCAAGCAACAGATATCAATCGTATCTTACATAATATGTTTACAAAAATCTGTCACGAAGAATCTGAATTGGAAAGTAAAGGCAGTGGTTGGGCTTTATATTCGGTTGATAGTATTTTACTTCGTTTCAGTAAATATAATCCTTTGAGAGGTAGTTCATTTCTTCCTCTACCTAAATGCATTGAAGTAAAGCATGCAATTATAAATGTACAAAATTATAATGATAATTTTTGTTTTAAATGGGCTATTTTAAGTAAGTATGTAGAGAAAAATGCTCACAAACTCGGTCCAAAATATTATAAACTGATTGATAAATTTAATTTTAACGAAATTGACTTTCCTACTCCATTAAAACAAATAAATAGATTTGAAAAAAATAACGATGTTTCTATTAATGTATACGGGTTGGATAATAACAATATGTTATTTCCACTTAAAATTTGTGATTATGAAAAAAATAATCACTTTGATTTATTATTACTTACAGATGAAAATGGTGTAAGTCATTATACTTATATTAAAAGTTTTTCTAGATTAGTAAATTCTCAAATAAGTAAAAATATTCATAAGAAAGCTATTTGTAAACGCTGTCTATCGCACTATCAAGGTAACGAGAGCGAAGAAAAATTAAAACAACACATTAAAACATGTTTATCTAATAAACCAGTAAGAGCTATTATGCCAGAGAAAAAAGAGGATTCGCCTCCTACAGTTAAGTTTATAAATTTCCATTATAATTTGTGTGTGCCTATTGTAATTTATGCCGACTTTGAATGCTTATTAAAACCAGTAAATGAAAGATTAACAAAATCAACATTTGTAAACAACGAACACGAACCGATGAGTTTTTGTACATACATAGTAGCCGATAAAAATGTTTTATCCAAAGAAATAATTGATAACTTGCCGAAAGATCCTTTTTTATATAGAGGGGAAAAAGCTCCCGAAAAATTTATGACATACTTAATTAAAATAATGAATACAATTGGTAAAATAGCAAAAGATAAGAAAACAATGTTACCTCTCACTCAAGAAGAAGAAATTAAATTTAAAAATGCTATGTACTGTGAAATGTGTTCTTGTGAGTTCACAGGATTTCACAGACCGGTTCGTGATCATTGTCATTTAACTGGTCGTTTTAGATCTGTCCTATGTAATAAGTGTAATTTGAAAAGAGTAAATCAGAAATATGTTCCTGTTTTTATACACAATAGTTCAAATTATGATTCGCATTTCATAATTAAACAATTAGGTTGCGATTCACAGCGTATTAACATTATACCTAATAATAAAGAAAAGTATATATCATTTGAAAAATATACAAATAATGGACTAATTTTAAGATTTGTTGATACTTTTAAATTTTTAAATACGAATTTAAATTCTCTTTCCAGTTATTTAGCTCAAGATCAATTTCATCATGTCAAACAAAATTTTAAAAATGACGATATACCATTTGTTACGAGAAAAGGTGTATTTCCATACGAGTATACAGATTCTTGGGACAAATTGGAAGAATCACATTTACCGCCTAAAAATTCTTTTTATAATAGTTTACAAAATTGTCATATTACAAATGAAGAATATGAATTTGCTAATAACTTTTGGAATCATTTTCATTGTAATACATTGGGCGATTACAGCGATCTGTACTTGAAAATTGATGTGCTTTTACTATGCGATGTTTTTGAAAATTTTAGAAAATTATGTATTGACTTTTATGAATTAGATTGCGCTCACTATTTAACATTACCAAGTTTTACTTTTGATGCAATGTTGAAATTTACTAAAGTTGAACTTGAGCTATTTACGGATTATGATAAATATATATTGTACCAATCTTACAAAAAGAATAATTAAGGGAACGGAAACGATACTGGGCCACATAGATTGGTACTGTTCAAGACTTACCTTAGAATTTAAATATCACCAAAAGTAGGAATATTTCAGCTTATCTCTTACAGTGCACAGGATACCTAGAGGTTAGCTCAATAAAGCATAGAAATATGTATAATTTTAGGTTTATTAACCAAGTTAAATAAAAGTTTATACGCCCTTAATACAAAAAGATAATTAACATGCCCTTAATACAAAGAAAGATTGAGATTTAAAAAAGAAAACATATATATTTTATTAAATTTAATTTAAAAACCCTTCCCAAAAATAAAATTCAAAAACCCTCCCTTTTAATAATAATTACAGAAATTATACAAAAGATTTACAAGTTACAAAGTTTTAACATGAAGTACCATGGATTTGTTTTAAGAAAAAAAATATATATTTGTCGTTGGCCAACTCTAAAAGGTAATTATATAATTAAATAAATAGACAAAATTAATTATGAGACGTCTCTCTATATATAAAAAAAAATATAAAATTTCTAATATGCAGCCCTTAAGGGCTAAGGTCCGAAATGTGCTAGCTTGCTCCTCCCAATTTATTTAATACTAACATATCCTAAATAGTACACATGTGCAAAATTATTTTCAAAAATCCAGCCTATTTAACACTTAACATAAGAAAAGAACAAATACAGATAGTTCTCTTTTTTTTTTAAATTAACTTCTGTCTCTAATTAAAACTCAGTAGAAAATATTTAGATTATGCATTCCATTTTTCAGTTGCAAGGTAGGCCTTTTCTAATAGTAGTAGTAGCAGGTTATCTCATTGCATTAAACATCCCCTGCACTTGGACCAGTTTAACTGTATAACACAGATAACAATTTCCTTTTTAGAAAACTTGTAGTTATTTAAATAAGCATAAAATGATAGTTCTTTTGAGTTGGCTGTATTTATTAAATTTTGTAGCACAAATAGCAAATTGCTACATAGATGGTGATTGTTAATATAACATGTGTAATGTTGCATAACACTGTCTGTACATGTTAGGTAAGCCACATGGTAACATAAAAGAAATGTTAACGTTTAGTTACATATCAGCCATATATTTTGCTTATAGCTTATTAAAAGTTTTCAATATCTGTTACACTGTAGACACTCTACACAGTTATAGTTAATTAATGCATAACACTTTAGGCTTGTTGTGGAAATCTGTTTAGGCTTTAACAATAACAAAAATGATATCGGCTTTATAGTTTTTTGTAGGCTGTAAGATTTACATTTAAAATTTAGGCTGTAAGATTACATTTAAGTTTAGGCTGTTGTAAAAAAGAAATATATAGGTTTCTCTAATAAATTGAACAAAATGAGTTAGGAAGTTGTACATGAAGCAAAAGTGGAAATAACCTAATTAAGTTTTACAAGTAATATCTTATAATTATTAAGGTAAAGCTGAAATATTGTACCTGGTATGCGAAAACAAAAGGTTTAGAAGTAAATCATGTTCTTCAGCGACACACGTTACCCCGATCAAATTATTTAAGGTTCGGCAACATTACGACCACTTGCCAGCGTCTAAGAGTTTTCGTTCGTAACGGTCTAATGGCCGACCTTCTAGAACAATCTCATGACCAAGCAAAAATTTTAACTGAATAGATAGAGAACAGCTGATCGGTTGTGGGATGCTATGGCATTCTAAAGTAGTGTTACGGCTTCAGATACCGTACGGAGTCGACGTCTGGCGGAGAAAAGGATAACTGGGTGAAGGTTAAATACAGAAAGGTTGTAAGTAGGTAAAATAAATGATAAAAGTTGTTGATGGACGTTACATCTCTCCCCCCCCGAAACGACTGCGTCGGAAAAGAAAAAAAAAATTTTGAGCTAAACAGGCCAAATTAAGTCAAGCAGAGCAGGTCAATCGAAAGAAATTCGCTTGATTACATAAAAAAAAATCTATGAAAATGACTTACAACTAACCATTAATAACCAACTGGTCAATATACCTCCACCGAAAATACACAACACTCAAAAACAACAAGAACAAAAATTACATAACTATAGTGGACTCGCTGTGTCCTTAAAGTAAGATAAGGTGCTCAGGAGCACTTATTAATCGTCTAATCTCTAGGATCGGAAGGTGATCAGTCTTCGGACCTTGCAAGATAGACTAAATGATGCATGACATGTCATGTCTAACGACAATATTTATTTGAATGATTCCGGCGCCGGGAAATATATGTCATGTCAAGGATACATAATAACCTTCGAGATGGCCAATCTCCTGGTTTAATGTCGAGTCCGGTTACACTTGTTTATCAAGTGATGATGTGTAAAATATTACACAGCAACAAAAACACAAAATAATACCTATAATAGGTTCAGGTGGGGTAAACGCACTTAGCGCAGTTAGCTGAAACAGGATAGCGATTAGAAAAATGACTGATGGGGTCTGTAGGTACTAGGTGAGGCTTCAGTTGTTCAACATGGGCCTTTTTGATGAAATTTCTGGAATGCTGGAAAGATAGGGCAACTGTAACTGGGGTTAGAAAATCGATAATACGAAAGGGCCCTGACCACCTGGGCATCAGCTTGGCGGCCCTCTTATCTATTGCGGAGCTCAGATTGTGCGTCTTACACCATACTAGATCGCCAATCTTGAATTGATGAGGTCTACGGTTCTTATTGTAGACGCGCTCAGACTTTTGATGGGCTCGAAGAATGTTGTTTTTGGCATTACGCCAGATTTGATGAGGGTCGGAATGGTCCCTGGGAAGCAGGTCGTCGATATTCCAGGTTAAGCTGAGCGGGGTGTTGGGCATGAAGTTAAAAATGATTTTAAAGGGAGAAGTTTTTAAGGTCTCGTGGGTTGCGAAATTGAAAGCTAATTGTAGCCATGATAAGGATTTGTCCCAAGAAGTTTGGTTGTTGGAATGATAGGCAATTAAGGCGGCTTTAAGGTTTCTGTTCAGACGTTCCGCATTGTTCGGTTGAGGATGATAAGGTGACAAGGTTGCGTGCTTGATACCACGAGTGAAGCAGTAGTTGCGGAACGAATGCGATGTAAAACAGGTAGCGTTGTCAGAGATCAAGATCTTAGGAAAACCAAAATGCTGGAAAATGTTTTGGCTTAAGGCCTTAATGGTGTTGAAAGAGGTGGCGTCTCTGACAGGGCAAAGCCAGGTGAATTTAGAGAACTGGTCCACAGCGACCAGTATCATGGTGTTGCCTTGCGCCGTTCGTGGTAGTTTACCAACGTAGTCAATGTGGATTTTCTCCATAGGACGGGTTGGGACAATCGATGACAAATAGCCTAGTTTGCTATTTTGAGCGGGCTTGCTCACTGCACATGTTGCGCAACTTCTAACCTTCTGGGTGACATCCTTTACGAGTGAAGGCCAGAAGAAAAACTCACTCACTTTAAATTTGGTCTTGAAAATACCTAAGTGACCTCCTACTGGGGAATCGTGATAATAATTAATGATTAGGTCCACTAGTGATCTGGGTACG
The DNA here is from genome assembly GCA_018207615.1 of Philaenus spumarius. Taxonomy (NCBI): domain Eukaryota; kingdom Metazoa; phylum Arthropoda; class Insecta; order Hemiptera; family Aphrophoridae; genus Philaenus; species Philaenus spumarius. The sequence continues at coordinate 52,138 of JAGFPH010008527.1, forward strand.
CAAATTTTGATAGGGATACCTTTATGATTCTTAAGGCAAAGGGTCCCTTTATTTAGACAATATCTGCTAGAAGATGCACCAGCTTCTAGATCTGAAATTATGGGACTTAAAATGTCATCAGCGCGCTGTTGAGCGCTAATGTCCTGGAAGGCTAAAGGGAAATTAGTTAAAAGGCTATTGCAGACTATGGTGTTCTCAGAAGGAGACGGTTGTTCTGGTTGCTTTTCTAGCTCAAACATCCTAGAAAGTGAATCTGCGATTACATTTTGGGTGCCCCTAATATGTGCCACTTGAAATTTCAAAGAAGTTAATTTGGCTATCCACCGTCCCATTTTGCCTAATTGTCGGGGACGGGCAAGTAGCCATGAAAGGGCCTGGTTATCAGTCTCTAAGAGAAACTCGCGATGCTCGAGGTACTGTCTAAATTTCTCTACTCCAAAGATTACGGCCAGGCATTCTGACTCATACGCAGAAGAGGCTTTTCTTTCCGCAGGTGTTAAGGTGCGGGAAGCATAGGCAATAGGTTGACGAGAACCGTCAATTTCTTGGAGTAGGACTGCTCCTAAAGCGCACGAACTCGCGTCCGTTTGAAGGACAAAAGGTTTGTCGAAATTAGCCATACGAAGTACGGGAGGTTGCGCAATGGCATTACGCAGATATTCGAAAGCAAGTTGTTGCTCAGTGTTCCAAACGAACTTTTGTCCTTTCCGCCGGAGCAGATTCAGAGGAGCGGCGTGTTCAGCGAAGTTTGGAATAAACTTAGAAAAAAAATTGACCATACCAATAAAGCGTGACACAGCTTTTGGATTGGTGGGTTTAGGAAAAGTTCTGATGGCCTTGGTTCTTTCTGGGTCGATTTGCACGCCTCTAGCAGAAACTAAGTGTCCAAGGAAACTTATCTCTCTTACTGCAAAACGAACCTTATCGGGATTAACCGTAAGTTTCGCTCTTCGCAAGCGAGATAGGACTTCACGCAGATGTTTGATGTGCTCATCCCAAGTCTCAGAATAGATGACTAAGTCATCGAGATAATTGAAAACGAATTTAAATTTGATGTCTGAGAAAACTTGGTCTAGAAGTCGAGTTAGAACTTGAGCGCCAGTACAAAGTCCAAATGGGACTCGTGTAAACTGGTAGAGCATCCAAGGGGTACAAAAACTGGTGAGATGTTTAGAACTCTCGGTGAGTGGAATCTGATGGTAGGCTGAATTAAGGTCAAACACAGTGAAAAACTTGGCTCCCACAAACCAATTGAAGCACTGGTGCAGATTAGGAAGGGGTACGGCTTCGATTACGATATGTTGATTTAGTTTTCGATAATCGATGACCATTCGGGGTTTCTTTTCAGGATGTTGAACAAGAAACGCTGGAGAAGAATAATTGGAAATGCTTTTCTCTACTACTCCCTTTTCAACGAGGTCCTTGATGTGCTCCCTCAAAAATTGCATTTTCGGAGGGGCCAATTGATAGGGCTGGCTTTTCACCGTTATATTGTCTTTCAGCACTATTTCATATTTAATTAGGTCGGTGAGTCCTAATTCAGTAGTAAGGACATCAGGGAAATTTTCTATGAGTCCTGAGATCTCCTTTTGACATTTGTCATCAAGGTGACTCAGTGGATTTTCGGTGACCTGAGTAGCAGAGGATAAAGTAACTGTAGGAGGTAACCTTTTTTGAAAATTTACTAATTGAAAGGGTTTAGCCTTATAAAATTTAAACGTGAAGGTGCCTTGGAAAAGATCTAAAATGAGTCGACTTTTCAGAAAGAAATCGGACCCTAGGATGAGAGGACACGACAGCTGAGGTGCCACTAAAATTTCAAAATTCCAGCTGCAGTGCTGTATTTTAATATGGACTTTACAAGCTAGATGGATCCCTAGCTTTTCTCCGTTTGCGGTGAGGCACTCCGATTTTACCTCTTGAATTTCTTTAATTACATTTAAAGATTCTAAATGTTCAAAAAGATCAGAAGACATGATGCTCCTGACTGAGCCAGAGTCTAACAAGGCGTTAGTCTTAAAATTTTTAAAATTCACTTCAACAAGAGGTAGAATCTTGTTGCTCAAACCTCTAGATTTCAAAGACTTATAAGTTTTTCTCGTGAGAGAATTATTAGCTAAGGGAGAAAAACTATTGATCTTATCTTTACCTTTTTTGAAAGAAGGGCACTCCCAGTTATAGTGACCAGTTGTTCTACAGTTGAGGCACGTGGGCCTTAAGTAAAAGGGTGCAACTAATCCCTGTTTAAAATTTGAAGAGTGACAAAATTTAGTGGGTGTTGAGAGATTACTCTCATGTTTAGAACGTAGTTTGGACCTATACTGATTGTGTATTACCCCAGGTTTAGTATGAAAGGGAACAGATTTATTTAAAAGAGGTGTCTTACGTGGTAAGTTTTTATTTAAGTATGCAGGTTTAAAAAAAGATTGATAAAATTGAATGTGGCTATAATCTTTTTCTACTGAAGGAGCTTTGATTGTAGAAACGACTAATTTTCGCTTCTTGAAATGTTTATTTGGATGTGGAGAAAAGTTATGTTGATACTGTCGACGTTGATTAGGATACTGCCTACACTGTGGGCTAGTATGACCTCTTTGGCCACAATTGTAACATGTTACGGGTGACCTTATGGATCTAAACTCGGGTTCCGACCTAGAGAA
>JAGFPH010008528.1:1661-16404 GCA_018207615.1 Philaenus spumarius
CATTTTAGAGACGAGATGAATACTATATTCTATATAATCGATGATTCGGAACAAAGAGAAGCAAGAAATGGTTGTTGTTGGATGCGAGAAGCCGCCGAAAGGTTGCGGCGAAGGGCGATTAAAAAAATGAAATGCGAAAACTATGATGACGAATCCGATGATGACAATTCGAATAACGAGTTAGGCACAAGATGCGTTCCAGCTCCGTATATCGCAGAGGACAATCATAAATAAGACGGAGATGATGGAGTATTCTTCATTCGCTACTTGACTTCCAACGAGTAATCATGGGTATTGACGCAGGTGTCTCAATTTGTTTCTACAAAGATAATAAATTAATTGAAAAAGTTTATTTAGATTGTTATAAGTTTACAAAATGCTCGGAGGTGTTCGATGTTAGAGATACGGATAGTATCAAAGTTACATTTAGTACTGAATACGATTCCGACTCTTCGGAATCCGAATATAGTGATGCAGACATGAACGAGGCGAGCGACTCTGAAGACAACAGGAGTGGCCCATCAGTAGGTGACGAGAACTACCCCCACCATACAGCTACACTACAAGAAACACTAACGGAGTAATTTCACCATAAGAGATTACATTGTAAAGAGCGGTTCTGAACGTTATTTTCCCCCTCCATAACTCCACTTCCCGCATGTACTGTGAAAGGTCAGCCATACTTGACTATATAAAAGCGACCGATTCCTATAAACTTTAGTATCTGTTTCATCATGGCTCCTGCAAAGAAGAAAACTACTGTGGCAAAGAAGAAGAAGTCGATGTCGGCCAAACTCCAAAGGTCATTTAATTCTTTCCTGGGTCGTGCTATCGATCAGCTTTCGTGGTGAGTAGATTGAATTTATCTTTTTTAAATATATACATAGTTGTGTTATGGTTCCAAGCCTAAAACTCTTAAAACCTTCTTGTTATCTTGTAAATGATTGTAATTTATTGTACTAACCTCAAGTTTTATTAAAAGTGTCACTAAGTTGTTTCTTAATAAGCCTTTTTGTTTTCAGCGATGTTCGAGAGAGCAGTGAAGGTGTGCAATCGAAGGGGTTCGGAGCTATATCCCTAGTTCTCTCTGCCGAGATCCGCGGGGTAACGCAAGCTGCACCATCAATAGGCACAGGCTCTACTCCTCCGGTTTCGGCTCCTATACGAAGGAAGTGGAATCATTTGTGGTGGCCGAAAATGGCATTAGCCACCACCACCACCGCAATTGAACCATCAAGGGACTCCGAACCGAATCCTTCGACGGCTCCTATTATCGCTGCGAAGTCGGATCTTGGGGGAATGTCAGTCTCCCAAGAGGAATGGGACGAGGCAATCCTTGCGCTCTCCGGGAAAGATCCACCACCATCGGCCGAGGAGTTGGTTATAAATATGCCACAGGAAGACATCGACTTTATTTCTAAAATGTTAGATTTTAAATAATGTATTATACTAGTTTTAATAAATTATCTATTATATCTAAATGGTGTGTGTTTATTTAACAAGGTCAATCATTAGATATACATGGTTAGCAAACGGAGTATTTTCCATTCTGTACCCAGCTATTGTAGGGTAAACATCTAAGAGAGTTTTCAATATGACGCGTTATTGTTGTGAGTTGAAGTGCTTTGTTCAACCTAAAAGTCAAGTGGATGGAATGGCATGTAACATCTGTAGATGTTATAGTTTTTGTCACTGTAGATGCGTAACGGAACAGAAGAAAGCAATGAAACTAGTCCTATACAAGACAAACTTTGAAGGATTTACTTGCTGTGACAAGATATGCACTCGGTTCACCGAAGATAAACTTTTTAACTGTTCATACTGTTCACGAACAGGAATCATACCAAAACTATGTACTTGTGTTTTAATTAATTGTAAATATAGAAAGTATTGGTGGGAAGAGAAACAAATGTAATTAAATTTTTTAGTTTAAATTTTCAATCACTTTTGGCATTTATTTATTTTTATTTTTTTTCAAAATTAACCTTCTCATGTCTGTCACCTTGACGCTGGTGAGAGGGCTTTAAACCAAGACAGGCCGTGATTGAAAAGCTGATTTATTCTGTTTTAAAAAGAAAATAATTTAATTTAATTTAGAAAATAAAAAAATAAAGATGGCGGAAACAAAATGGCGGGAAAAGATGGCGGGCGGAAACAGTGGCCGGCGTCGGCGCCTCAAGGTCACCCTCAACGCCCATGTTACTCTCCTCAAGGTCAACACCTCACAAACGTTAACTATCCTCAAGGTCAACATCTCACACACGTTACACTGCTCAAAGGTCAAAGGTCAAGGTCAAGGTCAAGGTTGTGCTCAATCCGGGCCGACTCTACTGAAGTTACATCTAAAAAATAAATATAAACATGATGTTTATTATCTTCCAAGAATGCAATTATTATAATAATGGGTAATAAATTACCTTATTTCAACCGTCGAGTACTCTAAAATATATCCTTTTTGGATTACCGGTTTCAGTGGTTCGTGGCACCATCATCAGATCGACCTCAAAAAGTATTCATTCCACTGTTGTGGAACACTCCGTTACACATGTCATTTCATGGAGTGCATGTGTACAACTGCCAAAAAATGTCATGTGTCACGGAGTCCTCACGTGATATGTGAAATTGATTTTTCAGACAGTGTATATATTTAAATTTGTTAAAGTGTTTGTGTTTTTTAATCTTTTATGTTAATTGTTAATCACTTAAGTCGAAGGGATCAAATGGTATAACTACCATTAAAATTAAATAATAATCCACTTATTTTCTCTATATTCTCAAAAACTACTCAACTAATTTTACTAAATTTCACAATTTACACATGTATTAGTACCAGAATGTTTTTAGATAATATGTTCACTACAATCAACAAGATTTAAATGGGTTACTACCCATATACAATAAAAATAAAGTGCACTAAATTCCTACAAACTATAAATCTAAAATTAATTAATAATATTCTTAATTTTTTTTTAAATTTGCAATTCGATTATTTAAGTCAAAGGGATGAAAATGGGATAACCACCCTTAAAATGAAATTAAGCATTAGTAAAGCATTGCCAGGTCCACTAGTATTATATACATTGATAAAAATATTGTGTTTTGATTTATTAATATTGGTTTATGTCTTTAGTTTACTACATTGTGTCTCATAATCTTAACCGAGGTAAAACTTTTGAACGCAATGAGTTGCTACAACAAGCATGCATCCTTCATTTCTCATTCCCTCTCACTCCTTCATACACAGAAACAGTTTTCAGGCTCTGGAGAAATTATTGAAGTAAATAAATAATAAAGGAAGTCGAGCAATAAGGCCAACAGCGTGATACGAAATGGGTTGGGTTCAAACAAGACAAATTATCGGGCGGGATATAGTTTAACAAAATAAATGTCGTTTAATAGACTTTTCCACATACATTGTATACTAGAGGAGACCTCTGCGTGCTCCTCACCCCAACCCCGTTGGACCCATTTATACTTTTGCTATGTTTTCTTTACAATAAAAGTTAGGATTAATAACAATCTCAAAGCTAAGATGGTAAAAAATAATGTTAAATGTTTCAATACAATTATTTCGTATATTTTATACCATCAGTTATAATAAAGGTTAAAAAAATCAGCAATGCCCAGGTTTGTACTTAAACAAAACTCTACTTAAAAGTTAAAAATATAAATAATTGTTTCAAATCAGCTGTAAATGGAAATATTTGAGCTGGAAATATTTGGAAATAAAGAGCTGATTGCTGTACCAACACTAAATATATTTAATAATATTTATTATGGCGCTCCCTTTTCCATACAATACTAGTATAGTTTGTGTTGTTTTTACGTCTAACAGATAGCTCTCTTTTCAAAAACCTAACCAAAAAGTTAGAAATACAAATAATTGTTTCTAAGTTTTAAATCATTAGGAAATGGTCGTAATCAGCTGTTACATGTTACAATCGGGGTTTATTGTTGGCAGCTGATTAATAAAGTAAATTATGATTTTGAATTTATAGGAATAATTCTATACTCCAGTGTTATTGAAATTGGAAAATACTGTAACTCTTAAAACCTTCCAAGCGCTAGATATCTCGATCGAGGTCCACAGTGGTAAAGTCTCGATCGATATCCAATTAAATAAGCTTTGCTAAAATCAATCTACAGTCGGTAATTTCAGTCTGAACTGTATCTTATAGTATTACTGTTTTCAGAAGGTTACGCCCTATTTAGTCACGATTTCATCTACGGATACATAAAAACCTGGATTTGCTAACCTGTGGAAATTGTCAAAGTACACATCAGCTGTTTCTGCTGTCCTATGGCTTATGTTGGTTTTTAGCACAGAAATTAATTATCAGCACTGTTTGTTTATAAAGATTGTTTAGTGCTGTTTTAGTTATTATTTATTTACTTGACCACTTTTAGAGAGAATTAAAGGAACGATATAAAGTACCAGATAGCGGTAGTGATAACATTTATTTCCTATACATTTTTAAATAGTTTGATACATTTATAATTTATACGTGTTTGAAGTATTGCGTATCTTTATATAATATATAAATTTAATTTAATATTATAAATTGAATCTATATATATATAACAATTAACTAGTAAGCCCCCGCAAAACATCACAAGCAGATTAATTAGATACACATCAGAAATACATCATTTAAAAAATTACTATTTAAAAACACATACTTTATCTAGGCCTACCTAATTACGCTGACAGGGATTTTTAACTCGGTAAATGTGTACAATTATCACGTTTGTAAAACTGTAGGCCTATTTGTTAAAAATGTTATTTATTTATGTTGTTATATTAAAGAAAGATCTAAATATTATCTTTCAATTGCTTTTTATTCCATATTGGTAGATCAAATGATTTAGAAGTTATTAATATTATAGTGAAGAAATTAATAATCGAATATGTTTATAAGTTAATCGAAGATGTACGAATGTTTCCGAAGTTAAACGAATAGTTATTTCGTCTTTAAATTTGTATAAACGAATATATTGTTGATAAAAGGTATTTATATACAGTTTATAACATGAAAGCAAATCTTATAACGTATTATAACATACATTACTTCTATAACTCATATATATATATAAAAAAAAAACAACTTCACAAGAAATTATAATTATTGAAGTTGTAAACATAGCCATAAAGTATAATCTGCACACTGGGTTTTGTTTAAGTATTACAGATGAAGGATAAATCACCTGTTATATTATGTTAGTATGTACGTATGTGTATGGATAATAAGTGTTAGTATACACGCATGTACTTGTGTATGGACGTACACTCTCTTTTATAGGAGTTGATGTTGATATCTTGTATAAATTGTGATGTAATTGACAATTGACGAAGCAATAAAATGTAATTTCATATCAACGATACAGCCTACCTCTCTCTACAATTCACACTAATGGACGTTGTATTACTTTTACCCTTTACTCAATAGCTTCGACAGTTATACCACTAGATAGGAAAACATGTTACAAAAAAATATTCTTTTCGCTTTTTATAGAAATGTGTGGTTCATGAGTAATTTTCATTAAACTGTTTAAATGACCGCCATTTTGAAACGGATTATTGTACAAACCAGGTCTTTACATTGACCACCACCTGAGTTAAAGTAATATTTATGTTTTGGTTGTTTTAAAAGTTTCAAGAAACATAGAATGTAGTTTAAATACTCTCTAGCTAGATGGCGTTGTGTTATATATACGTTTCTCTGTTTGCAGGATGGGCCATGGAGGGCCCAGTACCGGGGAGACGCTCAGAGCGTGGCTCTTGTCGGCTCTAGTGGTCCACGGAGCCGTCGCTGGTAATCCTGATGCGAAGCGTCTCTACGACGACCTACTCTCCAACTACAACAAGCTGGTGCGACCGGTCGTCAACACGACGGATGTGTTACGGGTCTGCATCAAGCTCAAGTTGTCCCAGCTCATTGATGTGGTGAGTTGGTGCACTGTAGACAGAATCTTGAAATATTATTATATAAAGTGTTGACTTACATGTAAGCGACGTTGTTGCGTCGCTAGTGGCGCGTTTCGAAACGTATACGTCATCATCAAGGAAACATCAAAATGCAGAAAGAGAAATGAAATACTTGTCAAATACATTGAAATTGAGAAAAAACGATTACTTACCTGATCGACGGTTGAATAGAACTTTTAAACTCTACATAACATTACAGTGTATTATTTTAATACTATATACTCCACCCATGCTCGCTTCGCTCACAAACACAAGTGGTGGAGAAAATAGAAACAGATTACACTACTGTATAGTCTGATATTTTCACTTAATGACGATTGATTAGGACAGAGGCACTTGTATGGTGGTGTGGGTGCGCTGTCCTATCAGCTGATACATAAACAGTAAGGCAAGAGTTATTGTGTGAAGGTTGTCTTTTTGTATATAATAGAAAGATAAACCTAACCTAAAAAAGTTGTTGATTGTTAAACAAAATTAATTAACTATTGGTAACTATTGTAATAAAAGAAAACGCTTTAATAAAAAGAATTATGCTTAAACTAGTGGAAACCATTGCGTGCTCCACACACCAACCCCGTTGGAACCTTTTATAAACATAATCATGTTATGTTTTCTTTATAATAAAGGTGTAGGATTAATAATAACCCCAAAGCTAAGATGGTAAATAATGTTAAATGTTTAAATCAAATTGTTTCTTATATTTTATAACAGCTGTTAACCTATAATAAAGGGTTAAAAGACCTCAAGCAATACAGTCTTATTTCTCACTGAAAAAGGACTTTTGAAGTGTAATCTTTTTTTGGTTTCCGAAGTTTTTTCTAAAGTTAGCGGTTTTGAGATATTTTACATTAAAGTTTTTAAACGGCCGCCATTTTGAAAATATAATGATAAACGATTTGGGTTCTTGTACATGGGTAAATGATATTTCCTACATCCAAAGGTATTACGTATTTTGTAAAAAAAAACAAAACAAAAAATGGATACAGATTTCCCAGTCATGAGTAAAACCATAAACAAATTCAATAGTTTATGAAGTAGGTGAACGTACTTAGTACGTAGTATGAACGTATAGTATGAACGTACGTAGTACGTACTTTGCATACTCTGCGCCTAGATTGTAACTGTATTGCCTACGTCATAACGGAAGGCGCAACTTCCATCATAACTCGGTCTAACCTAATAAGCTTTACTTTATGTCCAAGCAATCAATAATTCACAAAAATATCCTACTATTGAGTAAGAAATTATACGAAAACCAAAATATATTAACTTTTATACAAATCAATAATTGTTTTATTTATTATCATTGATCATATTGATTTAATCTGAAATTTGATTATTTTAACACTACCAATTAAACTATTTTAACACAACTTACAAAAGAAGAAGCACAATGTCCGTTTCAGAGGTATTGCCAAGTAAACTATTTTAACACAACTTACAAAATGAGAAAGCACAATGTCCATTTCAGAGGTATTAGCAAGTAAACTATTTTAACACAACTTACAAAATGAGAAAGCACAATGTCCATGTCAGAGGTATTGCCAAGTAAACTATTTTAACACAACTTACAAAATGAGGAAGCACAATGTCCGATTCAGAGGTATTAGCAAGCAAACTAATTTATCACAACTTACGAAATGAGGAAACACAATGTCCATTTCAGATTTATTAGCAAGTAAACTATTTTATCACAACTTACAAAATTTACAAATATAAGAAATAAAATAGGTTTTTATCGAAATTAATTATAGCCTATGTTACTCAGTTATGGTGTACCTTTTTATTAGTAAAACTATTTTTTCAATCGGTTCAGTAGCTCCAGAGATTACTCCCTACATACAAACAAACAAAAAAACAAACTTTACCTCTTTATAATATTAGTATAGATAAGAGCACTGCTGCAGTATTGGTTATACATGGTTGACGACGGCTCTCAGTTGAAAGTGTATTTTATGAGTTTATATAAAGTGTTTAAACCTCACGGTCGGTTTGGATATTGTAATTAGTGTTGGAGAACAGAAATATTGTATTTGTTTGCCTTGAAAGTGTACAGTTTAATTTGTGTGTGTGTAAATAGTGTGCGTATACACGATGCGTCCACGAGGTTAGCTCTGCCTGTTTGAGACTGTATAGTTGATCTCATGCAATACGCGTTTTATTACTGCCCAGTTTATTTGTTTATTTATTTGTTTTATTTTGTGACTGTGGTTGCGTTCGAATTCATATGAGTGAACGGAAAATTAATCAGTTCTTTTCTCCGTTGGTCCCACGAAGTGTTAAACGACAAAGATCAAACAGTTCGCCTGAAACTGAAATATTTAACAGGGCTAGAAACTGCCAGAATTTAATTATGGAAGCTGAAAAAGTAGGTGACATGACTCACGGGCAATTAATGGAAGGTCTGAGTGCTTTATTAGACCAAAAACTTTCTTTGCTGGCGACTAAGGCTGACTTGTCAATTCTAACAGCAGATGTAAAAAATTTGACCGACGAAAATCGGGTTTTGAAAGAAGAAATAAATTTACTAAAAAGCCAAGAAAAGTTTGTAATGAACAAATTAAACGATTTAGAAAGTAGGTCTAGAAGAAATAATTTAATATTCAGGGGTTTGAAGTGGGGTCAAGGGACAGATTTTAGGGTGCTAGTTAGAAGTTTTTGTGTTGAAGTTTTAAAATGTCACGATCGGGTATGGGTGAATAGGGCGCACCCGCTAGGTGCTACCGGGAAAGTTGTAATTGCTCATTTTCCAGACGACAGTGACATTGAATTTATTTTGTCTAATGTGAGTAAACTAAAGGGAACGGGCTATATAGTGCACAGAGATTTTTCTCAAGAAATAAGAATAAAACGGTCTATGTTGCTGGAGATTAGGCGAGAAATAGAACAGCGTTCCGGGAGACGGCGGATGCCGTTGGTTTTTGATCATTTAATTGTGGACGGTTGCCGGTTTACTTGGACTGACAACACGCTTATGTGGGGGAAGGATGATGGACTTGAAAAACTTAGAAGCCTTCTGGGACTTGATTTATCAGACTTCGTTTGCAAGTTAAAACAGACTGGACCAGGGAGGCTGCAGCGGGGAAGTGATGCGAAGGGCGCTTCGGATACGGTCTTGGGACAATGAAGAGGCAATGCCAATCCGCCAAGGGCAAAAGAAAGGGACACTGAGCATCGTTCGGAGAATGACTATTTGCAAGTATTGTGTTATAACATTTGTGGTTTAAAGTCTAAAATTAATGATGCAGATTTTTTCAATTTGTTAAATAAGTATGATTTAGTTATTTTATTAGAGACTTTTATTACTGAACAAGATAAGAATTTTGTTGTTTCAAGGTTTTTTAATTTTAAGATACATTTTGATTTTGCTGTTAGATCTGCTAATTTTGGTAGGGCTGTAGGTGGTGTTATTCTTTGTGTAAATCTGCAATCAACTCTTGCTGAAAGGATCTGTTTTATGCAGAACCATAATTTAAATTTTATGCGGGTTAAGATGGGGTTGTGTAATGAATATCTGACACTTTTACCGGTCTATTTAAATTGCAATAATTGGGAAAATGAGTTTGAAACAGTAGTTAATTTTGTTTCAACAGATCCTAGCAACAGTTTAATAATTTTGGGCGATTTCAACTGCCGAATTGCTTCCGAACAGGGTATTTCGGACACAGACTTAAATTTAAATATCAATGAAAATCGTAATTCAAAGGATACTGTCTTAAATGCAAAAGGTCGTAAAATTTTGGAGTTATTTGAAAATTTCGGGCTAGTCGTTCTTAACGGTAGGTCAAGAAGTGATAGTGAAGGTGAATTTACTTTTATAGGGGCAATGGGAACATCTGTTATTGATTTAGCTGCGGTTTCGATCAATTGTTTGCCGGCAGTTAGGGACTTTAAAGTGGTTAAACATTTAGGCTCGGATCATATGCCAATCGAAGTGTGTCTCAATGTTGGTGGACCTGATAGGGGTGGGGAGGTCGTTCTTCCGTTAATGCCGAGATTAAAGTGGACAGATGAGGATAGCGTGTACTATAAGGCAAGAATTACAGAAACTCTTGAATCTTTTCATAATATAACGGATAATAGCCAAGACAATGTAAATAATATAATCGAATGTATATTCAAAGCATCGAATTCGGGACGGACTTCAAGTAGCAAAGTGCATCTCAACAAAAAACAACCGTGGTTCGACTTTGAGTGTTTGACTGCGAGGCGACGAGTTTTTAAGTTATTGAGTTTGTTTCGTAAATCAAACTCCTCCCAGGTTAAAATGGCGTATCTTGAGGCCAGCAAGTATTATAAAAAACTGTGTATTGGTAAACAGAAGATTCATTACAATAATATTTTTAACGATTTGTGCCATTCTAGGGATAGTAAAAAATATTGGGGAACGATTAACAGTTTTAGAAACAAACATACAAATGTGGTTGCAAATATTGGGGTGGACGAATGGGTTCGGCACTTTAAGGCTCTGTTAGAACCATGCCCGTCAGCTGTTAGAATATTCTATGCAGAACCTTTTATTGAAGATGTTTTTCTGGATGCTGACTTTTCCTTAGGTGACCTGAAAACGGTATTATCCCATTTGAAAGATGGTAAAGCTCCAGGTTTAGACAGGGTTCCATATGAATTCTGTAAATACGGCTCGGAGGTATTTTGCGCAAGTTTATTACGGATCATTAACATAATTTATAAAAAGGGTGTTAACCCAGACAGTTTCAAGAATTCAATTATTTTTCCACTCCACAAAAAAGGGGACATCAATTGTGTTAAAAATTATAGAGGTTTGTCTTTCATAGATTCCATAGCTAAAATATTTTGTAGTTTACTGCTTAATCGAATGAATGACTGGCTAAATGAAAGAAAAATCCTAAACGAATTTCAGGCTGGGTTTAGAAAAGGATATTCTACCGTAGATAATATATTTAGCCTAACTAGTATGATTAGTTTGTGTTTAGGAAATAAAAAAGGTAAAATGTATTGTTTTTTTGTAGATTTTTCATCAGCGTTCGATACCATTGATAGGAAAGCATTGTTCTATAAATTGTCTTGTTTATGTTTTTCCACAAAGTTGTTAAAGGTGTTAAGAGATATGTACGATGGGACTAAAGCAGGGGTGTGGTGTAGAGACGGTGTCACTAGTTTGTTCGATACAAGCTCGGGTTTGAGACAAGGGTGTGTTTTGAGTCCGTTGTTATTTTCTTTGTTTCTCAACGATTTACCGGATTTTTTGGGCGGGGGCTACAATGTCGGGGGAACTTTGGTAAGGGTTTTATTATATGCAGATGACATTGTTCTCCTGTCGCCGTCGGCTGCAGGTCTGCAGGAGATGATACATAATTTACAATTGTTTTGCAATACTTGGAACTTATTGGTCAACTTAAATAAATCTAAAATTATGATTTTTAGAAAAGGTGGTAGGCTGAACGTGAGGGACAGGTTTTTTTACAATGGTGAACGGATTGAAATTGTTAACAATTACAGATATTTGGGGACGACTCTAACAGCTTCACTTTCTTGGGAATTGCATTTTAAGGAGAAGGCTCTTGCAGCAAAACAGGCTTTAAATACGGTATGGTACAAACTTTTCAGTTGTAATAAAGTTCCCTTGTCCGTCAAATTTTCATGTTTTGAAGCTACTGTAAGGGCATTAATGTGTTATGGCGCTCAGGTATGGGGATATAAGGAAAGCACTCAACTTGAGGGAGTTTTAAGGATGTTCATTAAAAGGCTTTTTCAGCTACCAAACAATACTCCAAATTATATGTTACATTTAGAAACTGGCTATCACAAGGTTTATTTATTCACTTTAAGAAATCACGTAAATTATGTTGCTAAGGTACTGAGGTTGCCATCGTACAGGCTACCAAACATTCTCGCTAGGCAGGTGATAAATAAAAACGTTTATTGGTGTCGCGAGTGGAAATCCCTTGGACAAAAATTCGGGATTGATGTTTTTCTGAAAGGGGATACCGCCGACCGAGTGCTTGAACAGCTGACATTTATTGTTGAGGCAATTGGAGATAGCTGGTGGGATGATTGTTTGGTTAGGGCAAATAGTTCGCGGTATCACAGTCAATACAAGTCTCTCGACCTTGAACTTGGCAGTAAAAGCTACCTTATCGATAGTTTAAATATAAATATTGTTCGCTGGATTTTTAAAGCAAGAACAGATCAAATAGATCTAAACTTTAAACCCTGGGTTAGGAATAAAAAATTGTTATGTTCCTTGTGTAATACACAGGAGAATGAAACTGTTTACCATTTTGTTGCAAGGTGTCCAATTCTGTCAGGTTTTAGAAATAAATGTTTTTTTAAAAGTACTTTAAGTAGAAAAGAATTCATTGCATATTTGAACGGGCGAGATTGGCTTTGTCTTTATAAATTCCTAAGACAAGCGTGGCATTATAGATGGTTTTTAGTAAACGAGTTTAATTACGAATTTAATGAGTCTGATGCTTAAGTAAAGCTTCTACAATAACTGCAATACGTACTCCCAGTAGATTAGGTAAAAATGGGAATTATTTCTTTTTTAGACATATTATTTTGAATTTTATTATATTATTTCACACGCGTTGTGGGTTGATTCGAATATTTACTATCGTCATCTTTGTTTATTATATTTTATTTTATGGGTATTCAGTACAATTTACATTAAGTATGATTTTAGCCAGGGTTGTTGCAGATATAATTATAGTTCAGATATTTTAATGAAGGGGTATTTTATTTGTAAGTTATTAACAATAATTAGGGTATTATGTTGCAGTTAATTTTATGGATGTCATTTTTATGTATTTATTTCTTCATGTCGCATTATTTTTTGTAAATTTGTAAGTTTTGAAGGCAAGTGTTTATTTTCTATGTGTGTTTTAATTTCTTGTTTATGTCAATTTTAGGTAATTTTTTTGTTCTAGTTAATTTTGTTTTTTGTTTTTAAGTCTGTTATATATATATATAAAAATGTTAAACTAAGAATGCCAACCCAGCAGACGGTCTATGGACCAGTGCTGAACAAGTGTTTTTTCAAATGTGAAATGTTTTGATATTTATAATTTCTTAAATAAAGCACTATTATTATTATTATTATTATTATTATTAGTATAGATAAAACATAACATATGTGTTTAGAAGGTCCCATTGGGGGTTGTTGTGCGGAGCACGCAGGGATCTCCCTAGTTTGTAATAAAAAGAAAATAGAATTCAATTTAGTTTAAATAATAACACACATTTAAAACATATTTATTGAAGTAAAAGAATAAACTACCCACGTTCACAGTCAAACATCGTAACATTTTAATAAATTCCTTTTCTTACACACCCCGAGTAGAGATATCAGTTCACGTTCTTACCATTCATGAAATGAAGGTTTATTGTTTTGCAAATTGAGCGCGGCTATTATTAGTTTCTGATAATGAATTCCACAGGCGTCGTGACGTCACACAGTTCCCTGCTTGGGAATGGTTAACGCCGTAGACCCATTTGATGACTAACAAGATCATCACGTTTTAAATAGAAATGTAAATTGTATAAATAATTTCGGGATACGGACAGAATAAAGTCCTCTCTTCCAAACAACCACTGACAGTTGGATAGAGAGAGATATAGTTGGATTTTACATAACAATGCATATTGGTGGATAGTTTTCTATTTGAATAGAATACGTGCAAGGACTCTCGATTGTCGACCGTTTCCTCCCACATCCATGTGAAGGCGAAATATATGTCAGTAAAATGTGTTTCTTTTAGACACATCTCCTAACCTAGCCTTCAACTCACTTAAAGTATATAAATATAAAATAGGCCTGGAAAACAATTATTTTATTTTTCACAACCAAAAGCGTTTACATTATATTTTACTTGAAGCAATTTTTCAAGAACGATCGATCAATCTGATTTAAAAAAATCTTAGAGATAGTTTCTCGCAACATTTTTTTAAAAGCACCATAAGTTTTCCTTGGCGGTTTGTTTTCGCTTATCAAATGATAGATAAAAAATATTAGAAAAACCAAATATGCGTATTCTATAGAAAGGTCTCTTTTTCATTATTGTTATTATTAGACAATTTCCGTTGGCGGAGAAATAGTATCGTAAGACCTGAGGTCAGGTCAGATCGGTCAATGAGCAGCGATATTGATACCAGAACTAATTTTGGGGTGTTATTAAAAATTGTATATTATATACAGGGTGTTCGGAAAGTCTGGAAACGGTTTGATAATACGTATATAAAGAAAATTTGAAGTTAGATGTGATTGAGGAACCACTCTTTATAAAAATACTATTTTATTAAGATTTCAAAAAAAATTTCCGCCATCTTGAATCCGCCCTTTTAAATTTAACTTTGATTTTTTTTTAAATGGGAAAGCGGTCATGTGATAAATCATTTAGATGTAGAATTTCAAGGGAAAACCAACGGTGAAATTTGAACCGATTAAAAATGGCGGCCAAAAAACAACGAAATCGTTTTTTCCGATTTTGCCCCATTTTGATATACTATATTTAAAAAAAATTATTAATTATTTTATTTTTGGATTAAGAATTAAATAAGCTTTTAAACGATATGCCACACAACTGTGTTTGGTTGAACCACTCGAAATCAATTTTGAAAAAATCAAAATGGCTGTGACTCAAAAGTTTTAAATACTCCCAAATATCCTATGCATAATGGTTTTCATAAAATTATTAGTTACGCTTCATTCTAGTTACGCATCATATTGGTTACGCATCATACTAGTTACGCATCATACTAGTTACGCATCATACT
>JAGFPH010008528.1:32651-54785 GCA_018207615.1 Philaenus spumarius
TGCTCCAATATTTCCATTAACAGCTGATTTCAAAATTTGAAGCAATTATTTTTGTATTTCTAGCTTTCAGGTTAGGGTTTTAAAGTGTAGACCTGAGCCTTGCTGTTTCTTTTAACCATTATTATAACTGCTGTTATAAAATATAAGAAATATTTTAATTTGAACATTTAACATTATTCACCATCTTAGTTTTGAGGTTATTATTATAAATAAAACATAACATATGTTTTTAGAAGGTTTCATTGGGGGTTGGCGTGCGGAGCACGCAGGGGTCTCTCCTAGTTAGTTAGGAATTTTGTTTAAGTTAAATTGTTATTGATAAGCTATTATAATACGATAGATGATCGTTAACGCCATAGCATAGGTTTATGACACGCCCCTTTCTGATTAGACTACGTAGGCCTCATACGTGTTATACCTTGTTCACCGAGAGTTTAAAGTGAAGCACCTCCCCCTACAATATTTATGGGCAGGGCAGACTGTGTCACACGCGGACTTACCGCAGGGACGGACGCGAACGTTAGGGTGGGCTAGTGAAGAGAATGCTTATTTACGAAGAACTACTGTGAATCATACTCAGAGTAGCCCGTCCCACACGTGATGTTTGTTTTCCTCATTGGCCCAACTCTCGGTGAACAAGGTATAGGTTAATTATAGTTTGGTTACTGTAGCCCGTTCATCACTGAGGATGGCGACATTGTCGTTGAAACGCGTTTGAAGTCAGTAAACGTTTTTGTTGTGGGATTTTGTGTTCAGGTTTCATTTTTCTATATTATTATTTGTTTTTATATGGCATTAAAAAACTTTTGTAATCAAGTATCATTACATTATGTTTCAATATAACCCGCTCATTAACAATATTCTTTATCTTAAACATAATAGCATACAGTTGTATTAAGTTTAACTAAAAGCCTATAGGTTATTATTATTATTTTGTTATTGTGAGTCCTATTGGTCGTTTATACACTAAGACCACGCCCTACTATGGAGAGAGGGTATAAATATGTAGAATAACTCCTGGTTGAGTTAGTAATAATTTATTTGTTTCTCAAATGTCACTGAGGATGACGACTTTGTCGTTGAAACGCGTTTGAAAATTAAAAGTATTTTCGTGTGTATTTTGTACTGTGTTGTTATTTCTAGAAACATAAATCAATGTAAGAAATAAAGATATGTTTTACGGTAGTAAAATTTTCGTTTGTTACGTTATATTGAAATAGATAATCAGCAGTATAATAATAAAGCGACTACTGCTTCCCAATGCTACGTACTAACACAGTACAAGCGGCGCATGTGCGTAGACTGTCTATTACCATTGTATTTGGATAACCTAATAGAACTCCGATCCAATGCAATATTTTGTTCCACTGGAAATTCGACTTTTTTGGCGCTATCTATTGTGGAAACGAAGGAAGCTGGTTGGAAACACCAATGCTTACAATGCTTTCTCCCTAGCGCTACCTCGCGGCGCGATCATGTACTATTTTCGCGAACACCTTTTTTCCGGCACACAACCCCCATATGGATGCAAGATCTATTTATTATTCATGATCTATGCTATTACGTATGCGTCGGAGGCTGTAGAAATGATTCTCCCTCTCTTTCTTCTCAACTGAGGGTTGGAGTTGGAGAAGGAGAACCGTACTGCGCATGCACGCAGAGGGCTTTTCACTTTTCTTCTGATAGTAGCCAATTTGCCCTACCGCGATTAAAAAAGTTTCACTTAAAAAACAAAAAAACATTAAATATTCGTTCATCAGTCTAGGTAATTTTAAGTCTAGGCCTAACCTAAAATTATTGTATGTATGTTGCCGTTAAGGCAGGTAAAATAAATTAAATATACACACAATAATTTTAGGCTAGGCCTAGACTGATGAACGGACACTTTATGTTTATTGAATGGATTTCATCGCTTGAAGATAGTCTCTGAACCACGCCGGACGGAACCGATCGTCTCTTAATTTAAACTGATAAAATAAAACTCGTGTTTCTTGAATGTATTTACATTCATTGCCATAGCAACTAATTTGGTAATGCTTTTCCGTTACTCGTATTTTATATTTGTCACTGCCATAGCAACCAATTAATAGCACTTTTTTTCGTTACGCATTACATATTTTATATGTTAACTCCTACCGCAAGGGTCTGCTCCAGTAAACGAGAAATCCACCGGAACGCAAACGCCTCTCACTATATCCCTATCTAAACAGTGCAATTTCTTGCGCTGACATTGCCTCATTTCAAACCATTTTATAAGTCTATCTTTTGTAATTGAGTGTTGAAAAAAACAAAATGAATATTCTTTATACAATTTCGGATCCGGCTTGCAAATTATTTTTCGTTATTAATTTTTTATTGTGTTGGGAAAAAAATTCAAACTTTTTACTTACAAAATGTCAAAATCAAAAGCATTTTCAAAAAATGTAAATTGCAAGACGGATGGGTATGGTGGCTGTGCTTAAAATGAGACCTTGCAAACAATTTTATAATAAAAAATAAACGAAATAAATAGTTTGAAATTTAACATTGCTCTTATGGGATAAAAATCCAAGATGGCTGCCACTACAGCAGACCCTTAAGGAACTTCGCTCCAAAAACATAATGGCGGATAGCCGGTAAAGCTTCGTGTTTTGAGCCACAAAATCATCCCCTGAATTGTCAACGTATATTACAGATTCACCATGTTTAATACACAAACACCTTCTTATGTTTATATATAGTTTTAGAAATGAAAATAACAGAATGCAATCCAAAAGTGAAAGATAATTATATTACTTATTTGATTCTGTGATCACAGACATTAACGCAAGACTAGAACGTTACACATAGCCTACCATCAGTGTTATGCGACCACCTCGTGGCTACCTTTATAAACAAAATTCCATCGCCCCAAAGGTTACCCTAACAAGATAAAATGGCTGAAAACTTTTAAGTCAATTAGTCTCGCGCTCAGGGCCAATTAATACAATCCCGCTGGGGTTACTAAGGCACGGCCAATTATGTTTGGAATTTGCCCTCTCTCTCTCACTCCGCGCGTAAATAATGTACCCACTACAATGCGGGTGTATGAAATACATTCGCAGAGTACAGTTGTTTGAGTAGTAAAGTTCGATATAACTTTATTGAAGAAAAATTCCCAAGGTAATGTTGAAAACTCTTAATGACCCGTTGTCAGAAGTAAAATTTTTGTTGGAATCACTTAGTTTACCTTGATTAATTCCAAACAATTAGTGCATCATTGATATTGTGTAAATAATTCTATTATATACAGGGTGTCCCCGAACTCGCTGGACCCCTTTTTTGGATATGCTCCTGGGATCCAGACGAACATATTTCACAATATAAACATGGGTCTACGGTGCTTATTTTTTCGTCTGTCTGTCTGTATGTATTTTTTACAAAATACTTAATATTTTTTGGAAGTAGAAACGATATTGACCTCAAACTTTGTATACCTATTTGTTGCGTAACCTTGTATCACTGTACGAAATAATTCTAAATAATAATTAGAACATTATTTTAAATATTTATAATATGTAAATTTGTTGGCGGCCGTTTATAATTTGTACTGTCAAATATCTCAAAAACCGCTAACTTTACAAACAAATTACACGAAACAAAAAAGTTTGCTTTTTTAATGAAAAACACAATTATTTTTTTATTTTGTCCGTAGCTCAAAGGATAACAGAGATATTGACAAAAAAAGGAAAAATGTATTTCTTGGTAGATGTCAACAATACTAAGAATTACTCAAGAAACAAAATATTTTAATGTTATTATCAGCTAAACTAATAATTTATTTGCATAAAGTTCAGAGCACTTTCTGAGCTGATTCCACTAGAAAAAATAATGAAAAGGTTCATATAGGTTCATTTATTGGTTAGGAAATGCTTCGTTGGATTACTCACAGAAACGAATCCCTATTGAAATATGTAGGACGTTAATTAAGGTGTCAAATTTAATTTAATTTACGTAAGATGAGCAGATAAATTTAATAAAATAAGTTACAGTTCTGTAACTGCAGTAATTGTTGCGATATTTGACCCAAAACGCAAAATTCGGTCTAAAAAAACATGATATACAGGTATCCTATTTTATTAAGTTTATCTGCTCATCTTACGTAAATTAAATTTAAAACGGCCGACATTTTCAAAATATTTAAAATAATGTTCTAATTTTTCGTACAGTGATAAAAGGTTGCACAATAAATTAGGTATACTTTGAGCTCAATATCTTTTCTACTTCCAAACATATTAAGTATTTTGTAAAAAACAGACAGACGACAGACGAAAAAGTAATTACCGTGGACCCATGTTTATATTTTGAAATATGTTTGTCTGGATCCCAGGAACATATCCGCAAAAGTGGTCCAGAGAGTTCGGGGACATCCTGTATATACGCAGCTTTGTCCTGCATGAATGACTGACCAACTGACACAGTCAGGGTATTCATAGGGCGACATAGACGCACAAAAGGAAAGGAATTTGAAAAATTTAGATTTAAAAGCATAAAATAATGAACATTCGTGGGTTTACCCAAGCCCTATCAGATAAAACAGCTGATTCGGACCAAAAGCTGGTATTCGGACCATTCAGTACCGTAGCGACAAACTTAAAATTTACAACCAGTCTACTATTCTTCACAACCGACCGCTTTTTTTAGGACAGGTTGACAAAATAAAAGCATAAAAACAAAACTCAACGAGCTATAATTCAATAATCTGTTGTTTCGTGTCTTTATATATATATAATTCTTCTGCATATGTGCATGTCACTCGTGTCTTTATATATATAATTCTTCTGCACATGTGCATGTCACTCGTGTCTTTATATATATAATTCTTCTGCACATGTGCATGTCACTCGTGTCTTTATATATATAATTCTTCTGCTCATGTGCATGTCACTGAACTCTTCTTAAACGGCTAGACCAATTTTAATGAAATTTATTTTGTATGTTTCAGTGGGTCCTGATGGTTTGATTCGAAATTGGAAGGGGTTGAAATGGGGTTGCTACCCCTATATAATAAATATAAATTAAACTAACCTACCTAAAAGTTATAAAGCTAAAATTATGTATTTTTTTAAAGGGATATACAAAACTATTTGCAATTTGGTTACGTAAGTCAAAGGTATGGAATGCAATAACTACCCTTAAAATTAAATAATAATCCACTTACTTTTTCTATATTCTCAAAAACTACTCAACTAATTTTACTAAAATTTCACAATTTACACGTATTAGTACCAGGATTTATTTAGAAAAAATAGTCACTACAAACAAAAATATTTAAATGGGGCAGCTACCCCTACACAATAAAAATAAATCTCACTTAATTCCAACAAACTATAAATCTAAAATGATTTAATATTACTTTTAATTGATATAAAAAAAAATTGTAATTCGATTACTTATATAAGTCATAGGGATGAATGAAATATGAGAGCCACCCCTAAAATTATATCAAGCAATATCGAAACATGCTAGGTCCACTAGTAAGTTATAAAGTCTTAAAAAGTTATAGGCAAACTTTAAAAAAAAAACTTTATAACTATTAGTATAGCAATAATTTGACTTCATCTTAAAATTAGCTAAATTTTAGATAAATTTTAATAAATACAAGTTTAACGTTTTAAGAGATTCCTGATCCTCTACTAAAAGTACTTATGTATGTTAGCTGTATATTCAATACACCTTAGCTGTATTGAATATAATCTTCTAAAGTTTTAAACATGATTTTTAAATTTAATGCATTTTCACCACGTTTCTACTAGCTCCAATTTTTGTCTGCCTGTTCGGTACAAATTTTTCAATCGATTTTAAACAACTTCCCGATGAGCTAGAGATTGAAGCTTTAAACATAACTCACAATTCCAAACAGATTCCTAACCCTACAAAGATTATCCTGAAAATTTAAAATGTTGAATTTTTAATAGATATGAAAATACTTGTGAGATTTAAAACAAAAACATGTGGCGCGAAAAGTACTAAAGTAAAGACCACGAAAGAGTATCGTTGAGGGACGGGTTTTGTGTACGCCGAGACCTTGAACGCTCCAATCGCCGTAGTGCGACGTTGTCACGTTCTTCCCACGTTTGTAACTAAACGCGGCTGACTCACCGCATTTATAATTCTTTAAACTATGCCTAAGGCAATGCCACAACCTACCGTGAAGTAGTTATTTGCATTGAAACGTAGAGAAGAACAAGGAAAAAAAAGTACATATTCGAACGTGCTCTACCTCCTGAGATAACAGTAGTTAAACTATTGAAAGCTTCTGTGTTCTTTGAATACTGTTCTGTAGTTAATAGAATTTATGTTACATTATACTTTGCGCAAGAACTCAAAGAAACTTTATATTAATTTATTTTTTTTAAACAGACCAATAACAGATGACTATGTTTAACAACAAATAATTAACAAGCAAATATTACAATTAATGAAAACAGAATTAAACTATGTAAACTTACAGTAACAATTTATTACTCTTACGTCTAACGAACATTACAATATGCCACAGTTAGACAGATTATAACCAGTATAATTTATTTTATATTTATTATTGTACTTAATTATTGAACGTTTATCATTTAGAATATTAAAGGTTAGTTAAATAATTGGAAAATTTTGACATAAAATATATATTCAAAGAATTTTTAGAACTTTAGTTACATAAGTACTAATTTAAGTACACCTTTAACACATTAGTTTTCAAAAACGATTAATTGGAAATTTGCTTCTAAAACCACATTTTTACTTTTATAATTAATTTTTTTTTAAATTTTACTAGTGAACCCACCAATGCTTCGCTATGGATTGATTTAATTTAAAGGGTAGTTATTCCATTTCATTACATTGACTTAAGTAATCGAATTTCAAAATGGTTTTATGCCACTTAAGAATATATGACACAAATTTAAATTTATAGTTTGTAAACCTTTATAGATAATACAGTAAACCTTTTGTTTGCTTTTACCTAATCTAAAAAACTGATAGATGTGAAAAGTTGTAAAAACCCTGATTCTAAATTGGTTGCAAATAAACGTGTTTTGGTTCATTGCAGGTCTAACCTAAAATCATGTTCAGTTTTTGATCCATCGCAGCTGTTTTATATATATTATGTAATAATCAATGTTTGAATTGAATTAAAATATAGTAAATATTTTTAGTTGATTTTTGCTTTTGTTTGCTTTAAGTTGGTCAGTCAACCTAAAAAAGCTGTTGGTTTTGAATAATATAAACTGATTATAAAATGCTGAGTAAAGTTGCTACGGTAATGAATGTAAACAAACATGACGTGTTGCTAAGCTTTTTATAATAAATAACAGCTGTTTTTGTGCACTATTTATGGTCTTGAGTCCATACAAAAGAGGCTGTTTAGTTTTTCCAAATTTGAAACTTTTTCTGGACACTTTTCAAAATTTTCTTTATATAAAACTATTTCGGACTATTACGAACATAAAACAAAAAATCGCCAAATTGGTCCAGCCTTTCTCAAGTTATGCGCTTAGAAAGAACAGCTATTCATTTGTATTATATAAATATGGTTCAAATGAATCAAGGAACGCGATGGTTTGCTTAAATTACTTTTGTGAAGACATCAGGTTCTCAAAGTCAGGAGTCTACTAAACAAATACGATGTACTTATAGCCTCGAACGGCAAATACTAGGGTCCCTAGGAGTGTTCGAGACTACCAGATCACCAGCGCTAAATATGGCAACTCTGCGCGCCCATCCTATTGGCCGCCACCCAACGGTAATCTTTCGTGGTCTTTAATATAGTAATTTTATTGCGCAGAACAAAATAATGATATACGAACTGTTGTGCGAGTTTTCTCCTTAATATTATCTACTACTTGCACCCCACGTTTTTCGTTTTAAATCTACACGTATTTTCGTATGTATACAAATTCACAATCACAAATTTTCAGGACAATCTGTATAGGGCTAGGAGAAATGGTTTTATACATTTATTCAATTTAAAAACGTGTTACATTTACAAATATTTTTACGTATACATATATAAATAGAATTTAAGTGTGTGTCTGTGGTTTCGAAATAATAGTATGTTTCATAACTAGTGGGAAAAGTGTGTTTTTCAGATGTCGACTCGCATTTTAAAGAGAACGAGCATCTGAAAAGAACATTTTCCCAAGAGTTTTGAACACTATTTTTCACGATACTACAGCAAAACATTGTTGATACAATAGCAAAAATATGATTATTAACAATTCATTTATTGTTCTTCTTACTGACTCAACAGAGTCTTCTTTCCCCGCTAATTTTTCCAAGCTCGTTCCCTTGGCAGTGGTTTCGCTAGATAGTAGATAGGGACAGCGGGAATCTCGTTAATCCATTCATGCGAGTCTGTTTTAAACAGATGGGCATTATTTCAATATTGTATTGTTGTAATCAGCTGATTTATCCTCACTAGTGAGAATATAATTTATCCTCACTAGTGTGCGGATATGACAAACTTTACCTGGCAATATACGCAATAGAAAAGCAACTGATATTCCAGTAGTATCGTGAAAGTACTTTTTCCTAAGCTCATATGGTTATTCACACTCTATCAAAACCTTATCATACATTATTTTATTTCTTGTCTGTCTGTCTGTATTTCTGTCTGTATATCTGTCTGCCTGTCTATCTGTTTGTTCGTCAGGGCTAATCTCCGGAATCTCTTAACCAATTTTGACGAAACTTTCATTTGCTGGCAGAGGACTTTTCAGAAATTATTCTACGTTACCTTTTATCCCGTAAATATTTAGGGTTCCTATTTAAAAATTTTAAATTACGGACAAAATTAGGAGTTTTGCGAACAAACGTACATTATAAACGGACAAGCGGCCGTTGTAAATAAAACAACCGATTTGGATCAAAAGCATAACACTTTGACAAGACCGTGTTTGTTTGAATTTAATGTACACGCTGGTTTATCTGTTAATCTATCTATCTATATATATAAAAATGAATTGCTGTTCATTAGTCTCGCTAAAACTCCAGAACGGCTTTACCGATTTGGCTATTTTTGGTCTTAAAATGTTTTTAGTAGTTCATAGAAGGTTTATACGTAAAGAAAAGTTTGAAAAGTTTCCCGAAAAAGTTTCAAATTTGGAAGAAACTGAACAGCATTTATTGTATGAACTCAAAACCATAGCTCACAAAAACAGCTGTTCGTATAAAAAGCTTATGTTTGTTTACATGTATTACCATAGCAACATTACTTAGCAAATTCATAATCACTTTAATACTCTTCAAAACCAACAGCTTTTTAAGGTTAGATTGAAAAACTATAAACAAACACAAATAAAAATGCTTACAGAATTATAATTCAACTCAAACATTGGTTATTAAGTATCTATGTAGGCATACTTAGAGATATGCTGCTTAAAGTATTGTTTATATAAAATATATCATAACTATGAAGTTTTTAATACTTTTCAAAACATATTTTCGCTATCAATAATAATAATAACAAACAAATTATTTGACACCATGCATAACCATAAACATGCACGAGTTTAAACATATTTTATTGAAAACTAAACAAATCATCTGAATTAAACTAAATGCCATTAAAATATCACATTCGTAGCTTTATTTTGATATATACTGTATATTGTATATTTAAATACTAAACAATATATATCTTTACTAATTAGGCCTATACATTTAAAATTAAAAACTCTATTTGAACCAGTTTGTTACATCCTAAATTAACGTGGATGTTACAAAGTGATTCAAATATCTTTTCTACGACCCCCAGCTAATTTAAACCCTCGCTAAGAAAGGGTTAAAAGAAATTCGAAATTTTAGGGTGGTTTGGGAAGGGGGTCAAAGTTACCAAAAATACCTATAAGAACGAATTTGAATGAAATTTGGTACGTAGCTTCCTCTAAGGCCGTAGGTGCTCGCAACATTGTCAATGAAATTAAGAGAAAGTCAAACTTAGTAAAAACTATAAATTAAAACGATATATTTAAAGCTTTTTCATGTTAGATAGTAGTTTACAGGAATACAATTTTCAGTGCTTTCCTAAATAGCGTAGACTTTTTTTCATGACCACAGTAGGATACGCACAGGTATTCAACGAACACTTAAAAAGAATTACAATTACGTCAAAAAGACTGAAAATACCAACAACCACGGGCAACGCCGTACGGGTCAGCTAGTATATATATAAAACAGTTTGAAATAATATGAAATGTACTCAGAAGTTATTTACACCTCAAAACCTGATTTGTAACTTGCACGTTCGTTATCGAGTTGTGAGTAAATATCTGGCGGAAAATGTGGTTTTTAGTTTTTATTGGTGCACAGCTAATAATTTACGTAGACTAAAGGGGATGCATAGATCGATTAGGGTGAAACTTACTTTGCGTGTTTGGGTCATGAAACTCGGATCTAAAATGGGTTTTGGTGTAATGGTAAGGCACAATATTTACCCTATATAGTCTACTTATTTAATCACATCTTTGTGTGAAGCCACAGGAACCCAGCTAGTTATAAATAAAACTGGTGATTAGGATTAAAAACTTGACACAATTTTAGTTAGGTCTATACTGAACCAAAATTTATTTAGTGAAAAAAATTATACTTATTAGCATAGCAACCAACTTGGGATTTTTTTTTTAACCCACAGCCTTTTTTAGGTTCGGTTAGTATCTATTTCATGGTTTACTGCTGGCATTTTTTGTGATCTGTCCAAAGCATTTGATTGTGTTATACACAATATTTTGTTGGATAAACTTGCTTTTTATAATTTTTCAGTCGAAGCAATAGCTTGGGTTAAGTCATACTTGTATGGGAGAATGCAGAGAACAATTGTATTTAAAAATGACATGAAATATATTTCTTCCTGGAATGAGGTTAAATGTGGTGTTCCTCAGGGGTCAATTTTGGGACCATTATTGTTTATAATTTACATTAATGATTTGGCTCTCAGCGTAAGCCCTAGTGTGGTTTTGTTTGCAGATGACACTACTGCAATTGTTAGAGCAGACAATTTTAATGAACTACAAAACAAAACTCAAAAGGCTATGTTTGAGCTTACAAACTGGTTTGCTGCAAACGGCTTAAAGTTGAACTGTAAAAAAACAAAAATTATTAAATTCCAAACCCATCAGAGTAGGCAACCAATAGAATTAAATTTTGACTTTGATCGAGAAAATCATACTTCTGTACAGAATACAACATTTTTAGGACTACATATTGACAAGAATTTAAGCTGGAAAACATATTTAAACATACTCAAAAAAAAAAACTTAATGCTGCATGTTTTCAAATGTCAATATTAAGGAGTATAGTAGATCAAAAAACTATATTAATGATTTATCATGGTAGCTTTTGTTCAGTAATGCGATATGGTGTATTACTGTGGGGCTGTGCAGTGGGTGTTGATTCCATTTTTAAAATGCAAAAAAAATATATCCGCTGTATGACTTTTCTAAGAAAACTAATTCTTGCAAACCTTTATTTAAGAGGTTAGGAATATTGACACTTCCCTCACTGTATATTCTTGAGACAATAATGTTTATTAGGGTGAATTATATTACGGGTTGCAATAACGAAAAGAAGCATCAATATAACACTAGGGCAAAAAATAATTTCGTGTTGCCTGGGTATCGCTTAAATATAGCTTCAAGGACTTCTGATTTTGTGGGGAGAAAATTCTTAAATAATCTTCCATTGTGTATTAAAGAAATTGAAAATTCATTAGTATTTGAGAGGGCATTGAAGGCATTTCTGTTAAAAAAGGCTTATTATAGTATTCAGGAGTATATAGATGATGACTTGGGTAATTTTAATGATTTATAAAATGTTGATATGTATTGGGAACTTTTATATTAATCTTCTGTTTATGTTTTAAAAAATGTATAGTTGTAATTGTGATTTTAATCATAGGGTTATGAAATTTATGTATGGTGTTATTGCACTGTGTATTATTGTGTTGTATTTTGTTATTATGGCTTATGTTGAGGACAATGTCACCAGTTTTATAGCTCTTGCTATATGTAAAATGTTATGTGACAATAAATAAATAAATAAAATAAAAAAATAAATCAATTGTATTAAACAATTCTGTAATTCACGCAAAAACTGTAACTCTACTGCACACGTGTCATGATCTAGGTCACCTCACCAAACACTGAACCTCAGCCATGTGCTTCTGTCCTAATCAAGAGTCATATCCTTGAAAGTAAAAAATAAAAATACTATAATCTGTTTAAATTTGAATCGCCGCGAGTCGCTGTGGGAGATGACGTGCGAAGCGAGTTGGAAATGGAGTTCATAGTGGGTTAATCAATTACCTGTTATATCCGTCACGTGATCGCTTAATTGCGTTAGTAACATTATCTTGGTGTCAGTGGACATTACTATCCATCCTCAACATTAAGGTCAATAGTTACGCTTCAATAGAATTGTGTCCGTATTTTCGCAAGTCTTTGATAAAAAGTCTACTAAAGTTGACTTTATGTACGTTTGGTGTTTTATTCAAGTATTGTGTATTTACAAGTAAGCATGTTAATAATGAGTGCTTGCGTTTGGTGTATATCTTCGATGAAAACAATATGTATAAGCTGTTTTGTGTATGTATTCATGAATTATTTGAAAATCTTTTAGGGGTGGTGGGTCAAATTGGTTTGTAACAGACGGAAAGTGAAACGCACTCTACGCGCATGCGCAGTTCGTATTTTTCTGACTCGGGCCACTGTAGCACGAGTTGACCTGATCTAGACGAGAATAGAAACGGGTCCCCTTCTCCGACATCAACCGGCAGTTGAGAAGAAAGAGAGGGAGAATCTGTTCTACTCTGTCTGCAGCAAACATCATAGACAGTCTACGCGCATGCGCCGATTACTGTGTTTATACGTAGCATAGTTAACCAGTAGACTCTTGCGTATTATAGCCTACAATACATTAGCTGAACACGTACTGTTATTAATTTAATTTTTTATTGAAGTATTAAAGTCAATTTAACGAAATCAACTGTTACGTGTTTATTGTTTTACATTCTTTTTGTTTGCTCCCTTCTTAAAAAGAAACTACTTAGGCCAACAAAATAGGTTTATGTAGTTACTTTTGTTGGCCAACTTAGTTGACTGACAACTTTCGACTTTGACCAACTGAGTTTATGTCTTTAGGCATTTTCAACATGGTAAATGTACATCGTCCGAGACTACAGCTAAGGTGCTGACACTATATTAAAGACCACTAAAGAATACCGTTGCGTTGCGGCCAATAGAATGGGGGCGCGCAGCGTTGCCATATCTACTAGTCTGGAACACCTCTGGTATTTACCGCTCGAGGCTTGAGCGGGGAGTTTAAAGAATTATAAATGTGTTGAGTCAGCCGCGTTCAGTTAGAAGCGTGAGAAGAACGTGACAACGTCGCACTTAGACGATTGGAGTGGTCAAGGGCTCGGTGTACACAAGCCCGTCCCTCAACGGTATTCTTTCGTCTTCGGTCTTCGGACTTCGGTCTTTACTGTAGTGGAAGACGACAAGTCTGTCTTTCCACTTATTTTCTAATTAACGCTTTAATGTGCTTTTCAGGTCCTTAAACACTAATCTAGATAAAATAAAATAAATATATCTATATACTATAAGTAGTACGAGCCATCACGAGAACATCCCTTGCAGGAGAGCACTTCTCACGGAAAGTTATTCACCGTACACAGACATGTACTCCTCGGCCACCTTCATGAGAGTCACCACCTCTCGCCATACGCCTTGCTTTGGTAACATGCTGGCCTGTTCGGTATGGTTGGTCAACTGGCCACCACCCTGTCCTTAAATCTTCGAGGAGTGAGCAATAAATCAGGAGATGTAATGCATCCTGGGGAGACCACAGTAACAAATTCCCGACTCTCTTAGAGCGAAAGACCTCAACTTATCAGCAAAGACTATCTATATGTATGTGTCTGAGGGCCAATCTCTCCTTCACAGAAGGAAACCACCATCTGGTAACGTGTCCCTTGACTGACACAGACCATCTTGCTTGGCAATGTTTTAGTCCCTCATATCCCACAAAGTTCCTCACCTGTCCGAACGTAAGGTCTGGGGTGGTAAATATCCTATAATTTAATATATTATTCAAAGACCTGAATTTTTTAATATCCAAGTTTTAGGATATTTAAAATATTTTAGTTTTAAAAAAATAAGGTTGTACAAGATTGTACAGGGTTTGTAAATTTGGTTTGTAAAAAAAGATTCTGGCAAACAAATATACACTTTGGAAAACAGTACTTAAAGGTATCACACATTTTAATCAATAGGCCTACTTAAATTAATGGTTTAAAAAAATATGTATTTAATTTCAGTCATTTTCCGCCTTAGATTATGAATAGTGGAAATTGACGAATAAAAAAAATATATCAGATAATTGAAGAAAATTTTCTTTAATTAAATTACACCTACACTTTTCTAACACTGAAATAATAAAATCATCAACAAATGCAAAGAGAACAATGCATAAAACCAACTGTTTCTAGAACCTAATCTCAGGACATTCATGATCTCAGAAATCAAATTATACAGGAAGCACAACAAAATCCTCAAGAGACATCGCAGCGAGCAGTTTCACATTTTTACACCACACTGGCACATTGTCAAGCAGTTGAGGGGAAGCAATTTGGAGCATTTCCTATTAAATGTTATTGTAAATTATTACAACAGTGAGTGCTTCGACATTTTAGTAACTGTAGACAGTAACTGTAGTCACAGTAAAATAAAATGTCATTTGATCATTTTAATTTGGTTTATTGACCACCATTTTGAGTTGGGTTAATACAGAAACATCTATTTTGCGTAGTTCGTTTTCTTTTATCAATAACCTTTAAAATTAGGGTTCTACATTTAAACATTTTTAGCAATCCATAAAAATTCCAATTTTGCCATTTTGTACATTTTCATGCCTTACACACATTTTATGAATTTTGAAGGTGTAAACTTCTATATGGGCACCACTTATAAAAAATTGTATACATGTGTGTATAGCAGAGTTTATGGTTTTCTTGTTGCTGGGGGGTGAATTGGATTTTATCGTCACGCGTTTCACCATGCATTTTGTGAAACGCTCCTAAAGTGAAACGCTCTATTCCATCTGTTTGAAAAAAGTGTTGGCCTTGCCGAGATTCGAACCAGAAGAGTCCATCACCATAGACTAGCGCCTTAGCCGGCTAGGTCACAATCGCATTGCTAATTTAGTGTATTTGAGTTGGGGTTGTAAGATTTCATAACATCATACCCATTAATTCTATGTTAAACAATTATTTCATAAATGTCTCTAAAGCACAACCATAATTTAGTATTCAATCAAAAGCCTCTTATTTTACTGTAAATGTTACTTTATATGGTAGTCAGAAAATAACAGTTGCAATACATAATATAATTAATAATATCAAGAGCCCTCAAAAATATCACTACCTTGAAGAATTTAAAAATAATGTTGTTTGATTTTGGTGAGATCTTTCTATGTACCATATCATCAAGATTTGAACTATTTCTAATGAACTATGCCATTTATTTATTCCAATTATTGAAAGAAACATTTTAATTATTTAAATTTTGAACCAAATATCTCATAAAAGTTTATAAGATTCAATTAATAATCCTTTGCCTGTTTCTAATGAAGTTAAACTTTAACAGTGCTTATTTATTGATTAAATTAATATTCAAATATGCACTCAAGTTTGTCTGAGCCCTAAGAATTCCACACCTTGTAGATATTAGAGTTCTCACACCTATGTAATAACATATTTGAACATTTGGATATTGCAGAGGAAAATGTTCGTGCAATTCCCTTAATTTTGAATTTTTCAAATGTTTTTTGAATAATTCAATCTTTCTAGACTACTACGGGCATCATACAAGTCATAGAAATGCAAGTCAGGGCAAGATGAGAGTTAGCAGACGAAAAACGGCAAAAGTAACTTAGCCGAAATTATCTGATTTCTGAGGGAAAAGCCGGGATTTAGGAATTTGCGAATTAGTGGTTTTATGTGGTCAATGCATTACGCTAAACGCTTATGTATTGGGCATCTAATTCCCAAAATGTAATAAGGGAAATTGCTTTCGTAATATGAGTTCAAAATTAAACAAAAAATTCAATTTAACTCAAAATCCAAAAGTAAGGGCATTTTTGGATTCAGGAAAAAATTCCAAAAAAGAAATGTCATATGAAAAAAGGTCTTAATGTTAATATTAAAGAAAATGCTTTAAAGTGGCGAATTTTGTATGGTAAAAAAGTACATAAAAAATAAAATTATTTTAAATGTAATGTATACAAAGTATTATTTAAGTAAAGTTTTAATTGAAAATTAAAAGAAAAAGTTAAATATAATTTGAATGGAAAGGTTACAATAATTGTAACACCTTTAAGAAAAAAAGTTAAGGTAAAATAAAGTTTTAAAGTCCATAAATAATTAAAATAGATTAGTAGCTAAACAAATTGTATAATGATCCAGTATATAAAATAAATTTCGGTAATATAAAGTAAAGAACAAATAGAGTGAAAAACCAGGAAAAAAGGTCAAAAGAAGTGAGACTGCGGCTAGTAACATTAAACCACAAGAAAAAGAACTGCAGAAAAGGAAATCGTCGGAAAATGGAAGACTTCGTGGCGAAAATTTGCGGAAAGCGATCGGGACATGCGAAAACGCAAACGAAACGTCCTACAACTACCATTCGAGTTCGTGCTTAAAGAAGAAGATGTGGGAAGAAAGAAAATCCAAGTAGCAGGAAAATCCGATGGAAATTAGTAAAGTTATTAAAGAAAATCCAATAACAATAGAAGAAACGACAAAGAAAACGCGGCAAATCTCAGCGCAAGGGATCATGGAGAGAAGAGGGGATGTGGGATTGCCAAAGTTTAGGAACTGAGAAATCAACTTAAAAAAATAGTTTTTTAATTGAAATAATTAAAAATTAAAGAAATGATAAAGGAAAAAGTCATTAAAATAACATTAATACTATAGCAAAGGAAAACAAAATCTTTTATAAATTGCAAATTGGAGGATGCGACAAAAGGGTGCAAAATACCAGCGAGGCCATACCTGATTCGGAGGGAAACTGGGTATAAATACAGGGTACCCAGCGACTCTCGGTCTCTTTCTTTTTTACAAAAATCGTGATTGAGCTTCTAGACATCGTGGGATAACCGGACGAACGGACCTAGGACCATCTGCCAACTTCCAGAAAGAAAACATCTGTAATTCACAGGCACCAGACAACTTGTGACTTAGTACCTCCAGTCGAAGGACATACAGCTACAACTTATAAGGTCTGTGAAAAGCGAAATTACGTTGCAGATTTCCCTAAGATTTTGCCTGAGCAAATTAATTAAATTTATTTATTATACTGGGTTAGATATTTTATTAATCTTGTGGTGTATCAAGTTGCATTCATTAAATTAAATTAAAATTTGATTAAAGTAAAAGCTTTTAATTTTGTTCTGCAAATAAAAAACTTTGAATTTATTACTTCTAAATTCAAACAGAAATAAAACAAAACTGAAACACAAAATATTTAAATTCTTTGGCAATTTTTACCTTACACAACAAATTCAAAAATAATTAACTTAATCTAAAATGGCAGAACTTTCTATGAATTTAGTTATTTTTATTTTTTAATTTTATTTTATATTACCTGTCTTGCACATCCAATAGTGTATCCCATGTATTCAGATATTAGAACTTGGCTAAATTATAAGTTGAACTAAAGCTCAGATAATTCACGTTACAAGGTTAGTTCCAGTGTACTTACAACTCTGAGGTTTACAGAAAGTAAAAAAGAGTCAGTTTAATTGAGCTAGTATGTTAAATTACTGGGAGTTAAATATACATTTTTTGGTCAAAATATTTAGTAAATTAAATATTTGGCAACAAGTTGCTTCACCTAGGCGAACAGAAAAGAGTAGCCATTGTCTCCCAGTAGGTGATAGTAATTTATTTTGCAACAGAGCTTGGCGTTCCAAACAAAGTAGCGGAACGTTTCTAGAGAAACAAGCTTTTCGTTGTAATATATATATTCATCATATAATACTGATTTGTTTACTATATCAAATAAAATGAATAGTTTATTTTTTTTGCTTCATGAAGTTAAAGTTCTTTCATAGTGTCCTTACTACATATTTAGGCTATATAGAAATTATTCCTAGGCCCTATAGAATTAGGCACTAATGAGTTTAAGAAGAATTTCATCCTCAATCTTAGGTAATATTAAGCCTAGTATATCAAACCTAAATAAGAGATAAAGAGACAATACCATAATTAGGCCCAAGTAGCCTAGTTGTAGAATATACTGCTGAGAGTAGCCTACTTACAGTTTTGGGGTAATCCAAGCACATGTTAGTGAAATACTTATTTATTTATTGCATTTGTTAAATAAAAGATAGTAATTTAATAGGGTATATAAGTGTAACAGATTGACTACGACATAGGCTTAATCTGTTAATGTTAATACAATGTATAGTTTAATGAGTAATACCTCTAAAATAGACATTGTGCTTCCTCATTTCATAAGTTGTGCAAAAAATAAACATTGTGCTTCCTCATTTCGTAATTTGTGTTAAAAAATGAACATTGTGCTTCCTCATTTCGTAAATTGTGTTAAAAAATGGACATTGTGCTTCCTAATTTCGTAAGTTGTGTTAAAAAATGGATATTGTGCTTCCTCATTTCATAAGTTGTGCAAAAATGAACATTGTGTTTCCTCATTTAATAAGTTGTGTTAAAAATGAACATTTGCTTCCTCATTTCGTAAGTTATGTTAAAAATGAACATTGTGCTTCCTCATTTCGTAAATTGTGTTAAAATATGAACATTGTACTTCCTCATTTCGTAAGTTGTGTTAAAAAATGGACATTGTGCTTCCTCATTACATAAGTTGTGCAAAAAATGAACATTGTGCTTCCTCATTTCGTAAATTGTGTTAAAAAATGGACATTGTGCTTCCTCATTTCGTAAGTTGTGTTAAAAAAATTGACATTGTGCTTCCTCATTTCATAAGTTGTGCAAAAAATGAACATTGTGCTTCCTCATTTCGTAAATTGTGTTAAAAAATGAACATTGTGCTTCCTCATTTCGTAAGTTGTGTTAAAAAATGAACATTGTGCTTCCTCATTTCGTAAATTGTATTAAAAAATTAACATTGTGCTTCCTCATTTCGTAAGTTGTGTTAATTTAAAAGTTTACACTTCTCCCGTGTGGTCTTAATCCCACAATTACATTTCTCTCTATCTTCTCACTAAACAGTTACAGCCCCAGACTTTTCAGCACCCCTGTATAAAACAATCATAGCTTCTTTCAAAACTCTTGGTTCAAAGGCCGTCGGAGGTTTGCTTTTCCAAGTCATTACTTTGTAGCCACGGGAAATAGAAAGCCGTACAAAATAAAACATATCGACTGATTAGAGTTTGTATAGTTATCTTTTTTGAACTAAAATTAATATTACTCTTTATACTGTACTTGGTATTTAAAAACCACCAATATGAGAAATAAATAAATTTAGAATTATAATATGATACTAAAAATTAATAACTTGAAAATTAAACTCATTGGTTAAATTACATCCGTATGCCCAATCTTTGCTGTACAATTTACTTATTTTGGCCCTATGCCTTTCATTTAAGTGTTCTAATAAATCCTGTACGGACACACATGATTTCCGAAGTTTTAAAATCTGAATTCCTTAAGTATGTAACACACAGCAAGGTTATGTCGGATGTCTTCCCCTTCATTGACGTCGCTACAGTTTAGAAGCGTAGTAGAATGTTAATATTTAACGTCAATCAGTTAAACAGTTCTGGAGATATACAGGGTGATTCATAACTACGGGGCAATGTCTCGTTAGCTCATTCTATAGCTAAAAATAAGAAAAACAGTTCATACAAACATAGGTCCGAAAACGCTTCGTTTTCCAGACATCCACAATTTTGTTTTTTACTTTTTGCAAAAGAATTTATATCTAAAGAACCGTTTGACTGATTGAGTTCAAACTTGGCACGAAATTTGATCTAAAAATGATCTACCTCAAAAAAATCGATTCTATCAAATCAAGCGTTTCAAAATGGCGGCTGTTTGAAAATTTCAAACTTAAAAATTGAGTTGTCAAATTACAAACGATCCTTGTCCAAATCATAAAAATTTTGGTAAAGCAACAACAACTATTTAAATGACAAAAATGATATTAAGATGTATGATTATTGGCACAATGGTTTATTACAACAATAGTAATATTGTGTGAAAGTTTTATAACAACAGCTTCAATAGTTTTTTCTAAATTAATTATTTTAATTCGGACAAGGGTTAATTTGGAACTGTAATAAGGACACGATTCGTTTTGGACCTGTAGGCGGCCTTTTGGGTTGGACAAGATGACGTTTGGAACTGTAATAAATAATAATCAGTAAAATTTAAATTGTTTTATTACTTACAAACAATAAATTTTTTGATTTAAATTTAGGCCTAAGCTACACAATATTAAATGAAAAATATTGATATTAATATCATACAATTATGTTCTAGTAAAATAAGTATATTTACATTAAAACCTTGTGAAATTGATTTTAACATGACCAACCAAATTTCCTGGATATTTTAAAATATTAAGCCCGTGTTCATTTATTTCCAAAACTTGCCTTAAGTCCTCCATTGGTCACAAAATAACCAACAGTGAGGAATGAAAGCAAGCAAACTTGGCAAGAACAATACTCAACATGCGGTCGCTGGATAATATTACCTTTTACATTACTGGGTAGAAAAAAGGTTGGCCAACCTAAAAAGTAAAATAATATTGACGAAAGACTCGTAAAACTCCGTTAAAGTATAATATGACTCGTAATATTAAAACTGTCTGTTTGTCAGTATGCTCAGACAGGACGAGAGTCGTTTTGTAACTAATCACTTATAAGCTGAATAGATGGTAGTAGGAGTAGGTGCTATTTGGTTCTGTAATTTTCGTAAAATGTGGTTGGTTATATTGGTTTCAGACTAGTGGACGAAGGCCACTTTCTTACTGTATATGCCTAGCCTCCACATTTTAAACATTATTTTAGTATAAATAAGGATATTTTGGACCTGTAAAACTAACATAATTTAAGAGAACATAATTAGAGGAAGGCAATGGTGCCAATAACTAAAAATTAAATTTTTATGGAGAAGGAGCTGTTTGGAACTGGTCGCCTCAATTGCTAAAAACAGTACATTTTAACTAAAAATGTCAAGACTCCTTTTTTGTAGCCCTTTTGATTCCCTTTCGAATGGCATAAGTTGTCAAAAGAATGGGATGAAGTTTAATATCTAAGTTGAAGATAATGTCTGCGAATGTGCATACAATATTGCTGTGTTTACTGTATTGGTATAGGATGCCGAATTGAACAAACCAATTATCACACATAACTTCACTATTATCCTTCACCCGATTGTTTTAACAGTTACACCATCCGAAAGCGAATCAAAAGGGATACAAAAAAGGTTTCTTGGCGTGTTTTGTAAAAATGTACGGTTTTTGAGCAATTTAGGTTTGAAATTTTCAAACAGCCGCCGTTTTGAAAAGCATGATTGGGTATAATCGATTATTTTCCTTGAGATAGATCGTTGTTTGGTTAAACTTAATGCCAAGTTTGAACTCAATCAGTCAAACCGTTCTCTAGACATTAATTATTTTGTAAAAACAACAAAATGGCGGATACCTGGAAAACGAAGCGGGATAAGGGATTTTTTCTCACTTTTACCTATAAAATGAGCTACCGAGACATTGCATAGTTCTGAATCACCCTGTATATTATTTAGTAAAAAAACAAAATGGCGGATAGCTAGTAAAAGAAGCGTTTCCGGATAAATGTTTAATTGTAGTTTTTCTTTATTTCGACCCATTTCACCACCCCCAGAATTATCTAAGCGCGTTATAGAATCACACATTATACAACGTTCTGTTTATTTTTATCAATTCAAACTTTAAATGGGTTGGATTCACATTTTGAACAAATGTTTTATGCGTGTAATAATGTAGTCATAATGGAATATAGGTACTCCGTATCTGTGTGCTACAGACGTGCTACATACGTAATGCAATTACTTTCGTGTAAGCTCTGATCCCACTTCTTTGTTATTGAACGCATCCTCGTCAT
>JAGFPH010008529.1:0-19978 GCA_018207615.1 Philaenus spumarius
AATGTCTATGGGTAAATTAAGCAAAGTGTATATTATTGTTTCTTCATATAAGAATCGTTCAATTTAGTTTGTCGTACCAGAACGTCGTCTTAGATAAGATATACACTCTTCACGATCACAGTAAAAATCATCACAATATACTATTTCTTCACTGACTCTACAACGTAACCAGTCGGCAAACATCCCTAGTGAAAATAAAGGACCTATTACGCATTTATCACACCAGTAACCCGGATCCCAAATAGTATACAATAACACATCATCGTCTACAACGTCTCTAAGACTAGTAATTCTAAGTTTAGTTCTATCAAAATTAGAATCATTCACGACAATCAAACTGAAACATCGTCTACACATATAAACTCCGTTGTAGATAAAACACCTTACAAATACAATATTGTACTCGTATGCGAATGTAGGTACCTCAGGTGGATGGTTCATCAACATAAAAAAATCTGTATAAGAAACATTATCAAAGTCAATACTTAGATAATCAAATCCTTCTGTGTTGCACTTTACTTTCATCAGATAGTTTTTAAAATTATTTTTTAAATCTCTTTTAATAGAAACAGGTAATTCAAGTTCATCTATAGTACATTCTTCTATTAAAACTTGTTTACACACTTCTCTAGAGCATAGATCGAATAAAGTTTCTGGTACAGCCATAAAGTCTGTTCACAAACTCCACGTTCTCCTAAAATAAAATATTATGGTGTTAATATACAAGTTTACTCACATTTCGTTGATCGGTCGTAGAGAAGTAAACTCTCACTGTGACGTTGTGATGTGTGTGTGTGTGTGTGTTTTAATATAATATCTATGGGTAAATTAAGCAAAGTGTATATTATTGTTTCTTCATTTCAGGATCGTTCAATTTAGTTTGTCGTACCAGAACGTCGTCTTAGATAAGATATACACACTTCACGATCACAAAAAAAATCATATGAACTACGATCACCACGTACTGTTTCTTCACCACGGGTTGAAGGATCCCAATCGGTAAACTTTCCTAGTGAAAATAAAGGACCTACTACGCATTTATCACACCAGTAACCCGGATCCCAAATAGTATACAATAACACATCACCGTCTATAACGTCTCTAAGACTATTCATTCCAAGTTTAGTTCTATCAAAATTAGAATCATTCACGACAATCAAACTAAAACACCGTCTACACAAATAAACACCGTTGTAGATAAAGCATCTTGCAAATAAAATATTGTACTCGTTTGCGAATGTAGGTACTTCAAGTGGATGGTTCATCAACATAAAAAAATCTGTATAAGAAACATTATCAAAGTCAATACTTAGATAATCAAATCCTTCTGTGTTACACTTTACTTTCATCAGATAGTTTTTAAAATTTGTTTTTAAATCTCTTTTAATAGAAACCGGTAATTCAAGTTCATCTATAGTACATTCTTCTATTAAAACGTGTTTACACACTTCTCTAGAGCATAGATCGAATAAAGTTACTGGTGTAGCCATAAATCTGTTCACAAACTCCACGTTTCTCCTGAAATAAAATATTAAGGTATTAATATTACTGACGATTGCTGTAACTACGAGTGTTTCCATTTAACTCTACCGACACGTTCATCATCCTCGTCAAACTTTTTTTAAAAAAAAGCACAGTATACTCAACCCGTATCTGGTCATAATAACTTTAATTTTCGAAATCAAATACCCACGATTCAACACCAAGGTATTTAAAAGAACGGTTTCGTTTGGTTTAACTAAATTGAAGCGTTCCCTTGTTGAAGCCATAATATACTTACAAAGTATAAAACACTATAGGATTTAAATGCCGAGAGAGAGAGAGAGAGAGAGAGAGAAATAAAAAAAAGAGCAAGGTGGTTTTACCTTGGAAGAGGACCCCAACCACGTCCTCTTCGGTGACAATCAGACCAAAATATTATTGTCTCCCCTCCTATGTATAGCATTCTAGTCCACTATTTCAAGAGCGACCGTTTTACCAACTATTGCTGTAACTACTAGATGTTTCCCGATAAACTCATCTAACTCCGCAGGAGAAAAGATATTGTTGTACCGACTCGGCAGAAAAACGGATTTTTCATCATCCTCGTCAAACTTTAAATAGCACAGTATACTCGGCCCGTATCTGGTCATAATAACTTTAATTTTCGAAATCAAATACCCACGATTCAACACCAAGGTATTTAAAAGAACGGTTTCGTTTGGTTTAACTAAATTGAAGCGTTCCCTTGTTGAAGCCATAATATACTTACAAAGTATAAAACACTACACAAAACCACAACAGAAAGAGAGAGAGCACTATCGTATCTCAATACAGACTGATTGACTATCCAGAAATACTTCTTTATATATGTATAGAAAGGGAGGGGTCAAGGTGCCGAGGACAATAGACGATCCATATATTTGCGTGTATAAAAGGCCGGATGCGATAATAACTACATCCTACCTCAATCAAGTTCAGCCATGCGAAAATATGAACGTCCTATCTCGTGTCAAACTCGACCATGCGAAAATATCGCTATCTCATGCAATTAAAACAACCTTACTCGACCGGATGCGCTATTTCACAATCCCACGCCTACTGGTGTTGTTACCCGATTGTATTCCCACCGTCATTCTATTCCTGACTCTACTGATGTGCGCATCGGTAGTCTACTGCTCCGGTAAGTTAACATATTGTTTTATCTCTCTCTCTCTCTCTCTCTCTCTCTCTTTATTCATAGTTCTATAATCATATCATCTCTTTCCTTATTTAATTTCATATTTTAAATTTTATGTTTATAAATCCACATTTATATTTCAAATATTTATAGTTTAAATTTTAATAATTATTATTACAATGTCTTCAGTTTACATCTTTTCAAAAATGGAGACTTATGTTAAAAAATTTCGCCTTTACGGTTCAAATGTAACGTTTAAGTTTAATTCGCCACCCGACGGTGTTGGTGAAATTGCATGGGTCAGACAAGGTTTGCAAGACATTTTGGAGACTATGACTAAAGATTGTACAGACAGAGACTATTTAGGATTTGAACTGAGAAGCTTAAATTTTAAAAACAAAGAACCGGGTTACGTCGCTTTTAGGCCCGCTTCGGAAATTAACTCTGACATTTTGTGGAAGATTTTCGGAGGAATTATTCAAAGTAACGCCGACTCTTGTACATCTAGTGACATTCTTAAGGTGAAATGTACTAAAATCAGCGTCCCTATGGGACGAGGTAAAGTTAGACCCGGACTGTATAATAATTTTAAGGAAGAGTGTTCCGGACGTCGAGGAATCGTCGTAATAAAAAATTCGGATTCACTTTGTCTTCCTCGCGCCTTGGTCGTAGCAAAGGCTTGTTGCGAAAAAAATCCTCGATATAAACTGATTTGTGATAGTAGAAAAAAAGTACAGACGGAAGAGGCCCAAAAACTCATGACGGAAGCTAGAATTGAAATCCCCGAGGAGGGCGCGGGTCTCCATGAATTGGAGAAATTTCAAAATTTCCTACCGGAACATAAAATCACCGTCTACAATTACGGGTGCAGAGGTCGTGAAATCTATTTCGAGGGGGAAGTACAAAATCCAAAGTACAATCTAAATTTAATTTTTAAAGACGGCCATTTTAACGTTATAACTAGTGTTACAGCTGCCTTTGCATGCAGCTATTTCTGTGAAACCTGTCACACTCCCTATAATACTCGTGTAGCACATAGATGTTCTAGTACGTGTTACGCGTGTAAACGTTCTCCGACGTGCGTATTGGAAAATGACGGGATCCATTGTGTAGATTGTAACCGTCAGTTTAAAAATCAAAATTGTTTTGCGACTCACTTGAAAGGTATTTGCAGATCCATAAGAAAATGTCCCGACTGCGAAAAAATTGTTATATTCGATAGACGTTCCTCCGAGCACGTGTGCGGCGAAGTGTACTGTAAAATGTGCACAGAGTATTTGGCC
This sequence comes from Philaenus spumarius, assembly GCA_018207615.1. Taxonomy (NCBI): domain Eukaryota; kingdom Metazoa; phylum Arthropoda; class Insecta; order Hemiptera; family Aphrophoridae; genus Philaenus; species Philaenus spumarius. The sequence goes on from JAGFPH010008529.1 coordinate 3,943, forward strand.
CCAGACCATAAATGCTACATGCGCATCGATACGCGTAAGCCGCCATTGGAAAATTTCCTCTACATATTTTTTGATTTGGAAACGCGACAGGACGAAGTTTTAGACTCAGCCCAGGTCCACCGTGTAAATTTATGCGTATCGCAACAGTACTGTTGGCTGTGCGTCAAAGGCGGTGCTTGTGACGTATGCAAAGACCGTACACGTGTTTTCAGGGAAGATCCGGTCAACAAGTTTATGGTATACGTTATGCAAGTGCGCAAAGCGTACAAAAAGGTATGCGTCGTAGCACATAATGGACAAGGTTTCGACTTTCAATTTCTCCTCAAGTACGTGCTCGAAGAAACACAGTTCACACCCGAACTGATTACCCGAGGTACGAAAATCCTGCTGATGGAGATCGATAATGTTAAATTTATCGACTCGCTCAATTATATGCCTATGCCTCTTTCCAAGCTACCGAAAGCATTCGATCTCCCTCCCGAGAAAAAGAAAGGCTATTTTCCGCATCTATTCAATACGGTGCAAAATCAAAATTATGTGGGTCCAATACCCGCTAAGGAATTCTACTGTCCCGACTCTATGTTCGACAAAGGACACAAAGAGTTTGAAAAATGGTATGACGAGCAGGTGCGCGACGGATACGTTTTCGATTTCGAAAAAGAAATTTTCGAATACTGCTATTCCGACGTTGACATTCTGGCCCAAGCTTGTCTAAAATTTAGAGCCTCGTTCCTGCAAGAGTGCAGAGTAGACCCTTTTCTCGAAGCCGTGACCATCGCCAGCGCCTGCAACCTCGTTTTTCGGAGAAATTTCCTTAAACCGAAAACAATAAGCCTGCTCCCAAAGCTGGGCTACAGGTTTGCAGACAATCAATCGCCCATAGCCCTAAAATGGCTGATATGGGAATCCGACCAGAGGGGTGTGCACATACATCACGCTGGAAACAGTCGTGAAATCAAAATAGACGGCACCAAAGTCGATGGTTTTGACGGCAGTCGAATTTACGAATTCCAAGGTTGCTATTGGCACGGATGTTCCGAGTGTTACCCTAATGGGCGTGATGACCCCTTAGAGGACGATCCGTCGGACACTCTCAACGCGAGACTGGAGAGAACAAGAGCCAAAATGGTCAAACTATCCAGACATTACGAGACAATCGAGATGCGGGAGTGTCAGTTTCGAAAGTTGTTAAAAACGAATCACGAAATGGTGTACCTGGATTCCCACCCGCTCTTAAACAATGTACCCCTCAATCCCCGAGACGCATTTTTCGGTGGGCGCACGGGGAATACAAAATCGTACGTAAAAGCTAAGGAAAACGAAACGCTCCAGTACGTCGACGTCTGCTCCCTCTACCCGTGGGTCTGTAAATACGGTAAATACCCCGTCGGTCACCCGCAAATCTACGTAGGCGACAGAGACTGCAGAGTCCGAGGAATGGACGTTGACGGTCTGTTAAAATGTACCGTGCTCCCTCCCCGTCAACTGTATCACCCTGTACTGCCGACAAAAATGAACGATAAACTAATGTTTATATTGTGTCGCACGTGTGGAGAAAATTTGATTTCCGGAGAATGTGTCCATAGAGTCGGGGAAAGAACATTGACCGGAACTTGGACGATGGATGAGATTAGGAAAGCCGTCGAGAAAGGTTACATCATCCTGGAAATGTTCGAACTCTGGCAATACGAAACGGTCTCCGGGGGCGACGGTCTTTTTCTTGATTTTATCAATCAATTTTTGAAAATCAAACAGGAGGCTTCGAATTTTCCTTCATGGTGCGACACTGAGTCCCTTAAACAGAAATATGTCGAGGAGTACTACGAGAATGAAGGTATTAGGCTCGACATTAAGAAAATTAAAAAGAACGAAGGCCTCCGTTCACTCGCCAAGCTTATGTTAAATTCGTTTTGGGGAAAATTCGGACAACGCGAGAATCAGACGAAAACCTCGATAGTGAGGCAGCCGACCGAACTGTTCAAAATTTTAATTAGTCCCTCCGTCGACGTGAACAATATACAAGAGGTTAACCAAGAGGTCGTGGTAGTGAGTTGGCAGTACACGGAAGACGCGTGCGAAACACTCCCAACGGTCAACGTCGTCTTAGCGGCCTATACTACAGCCCAAGCGAGACTTAAACTGTACGAGCACTTGGATGTCCTAGGTGACAAGGTTTGTTATTACGACACAGACTCTATCATCTACCTGCACAAGGCTGGGGAGTATAAAATTCCTACAGGCGACTACCTAGGACAGATGACCGACGAACTGACTGACTACGGCCCCGGATCGTACATTTCTGAATTTGTTTCCGGAGGTCCAAAAACCTACGGCTACAAAGTTAGTACGGCCGATGACCAAATACATACGGTTTGCAAAGTTAAAGGTCTGACTTTAAATCTTCGCACCGCGGGGGCGATAAACTTTGAAACACTTAAACGTTTGGTCGCGGATCCTAGTCAAACAGTATTGACGGAGGAGTCCAGGATTCGTCGAACAAAAGATAGGAATGTTATAACCGTAAAGGAGTCAAAAATATTTAAAGTTACTGGAGCGAAAAGAAAGAGAGAAGACGAGCATGATACATTACCGTACGGCTATAAAAAAAAAAAGTATGAATAGTAGAGAGAGAGAGAAATAAAATATATATGTTAACTTGCGTGTGTGTGTGTGTGTGTGTGTATGTGTGTGTGGGTCTGTGCGTGATTGGCCCTCTGGCGTAGGGACTATAATCCTCGCAAGGCTGAATGTGTTGTAACGGAGATGCCAAAATTTATGGTTGGGCATCACGGAAACAGGCGGGTGGGGGCCTGTTTCACCCCTTCGGGGGTTTAAATCATCGACAATCCTAAGCCGACCTAACTTTTCAATCACGGTCTGTCTCGGTTGAAAGCCCTCTCACCAACGTCAAGGTGACAGACATGAGAAGGTTAATTTTGAAAAAAAATAAAAATAAATAATGCCAAAGTGATTGAAGAATTTAAATCAAGCTTTAATTAAAAATTCCTCTGTTTTCGAAATACTCCTGGAGTTCCCACTCCAGGAGTACTTCTTCCTCTTCTGACGAATAGTCATAATAATACAAATTATCACTATCCACAGCCTCCTCGTCTTCCTCGTCTACGCCGTATTTGAGCACCTTTAAGAAAGAAAGAAAGAAAAAAACCACTGTTAGATTCATACACGTACCGATTTCCATATATACTCTACTTAATACGAAACTCTACTTACGGTAAATAGACGAGGCAGCTCGTCCCCTACAAACTCCTCAACTACGTCCATTTCCGTTATTGATTGCATCATTGAAAACTGTAATTTAGAAAGAGAATACTAAATTATTGTCTATCATCAGGATGAGGAGGAGGAGGATGGGGGTTTAATATTCGTTACACATTGATTATCCCCTTCAGTCGAACGATGGACGTGAGACGAGCTATTGCGGAGGAGCTTCACAAACCTGCGAGAAGAAATTTCAAAACTAGGCGTGTGACTCTGAAAGGGTTAAATGACTTGTACCAGGCGGATTTGGTCGAGATGATACCGTACGCTAAAGTGAATAAGGGTTACAAGTACATAATGACCGTTATAAATTGTCTTTCCAAGTTAGCTTTTGCCGTACCTATAAAGTCGAAATCGGGTTTGGAAGTTGCCGATGCTTTAGAACCGATATTTGAAAATCACAAGATGAAACATTTCCAAACCGATCAGGGTAAGGAATTTTTCAACGCACACGTGCAAAAGTTAATGCGAAAGCATAAAATAAACCATTACGCGACCTATTCAGAAAAAAAAGCTTCCATAGTGGAAAGATTGAACCGTACTTTGAAAAATCGAATGTGGCGCGAATTCACTGCCCGCGGTAGTTACGAGTGGCTCGATCTGTTACCGGGTATAGTAAAGTCGTACAATAACACAGTGCACAGTACCATCGGTATGAAACCCGCTAAAGTTTTAAAGAAACACGAGAAAATACTTTTAGACAAAATTGTTGGTAAGCCTTTGAAAAGCGATCCTAAATTCAAATTGGACGATAAAGTGAGAATTTCCAAGTATAAAAAGACCTTCGCTAAAGGTTACCTACCCAATTGGACAAACGAGGTGTTTACAGTGTACAGCATTGTACCTACAAATCCGCCCACGTATGTTTTGCGAGACGGAAAAGGTGAAATCTTAAAAGGCGGGTTTTACGGAGAAGAGTTGAGCAAGTCAAACATTGGTGATGTTTATCTCGTGGAAAAAGTATTGCGTAAGAAAGGAAGCAAAGTTCTTGTGAAATGGCTTGGTTTCGATAGAACGCACAACTCGTGGATAGATAAGAGTGACCTCGTAGTGTGAGACCGGATATGGAGGCTCGGTAAGCAGGGCTTAGTGCCGATCGTGTAGAGTCTCGGCGTTAAAAAGGTAAACTCTAATAAATATACTTCAGTTTGTATTCACAATGCGTATCGAGAGTATGTCGCACGCGCTTCCGATGTCAAATTTTGACGATTACCTGCCGGAAAGAAACACGACGAAGAAACGTCACAGCCCGATATTGCCCGATACTATTAGGTGTATAGTCTGCGGCCCTTCGAACTGTGGTAAAACGAATGTAGTATTTAATCTGTTGTTCGATCCGCAAGGGTTGAAATTTGCAAATGTTTACGTATTCTCCAAATCCCTCCATCAGCCAAAATACAAACTTTTGGAAAACGTTTTCGAAAATTCCGGTATCGGATATTTCCCCTATACGGACAACGATAATGTCGTTCCCCCCGACAAAGCCGAACCGAACTCTGTTATGTTGTTTGACGATATCGCGTGTGAAAAACACGACAATATACGCGGATACTTTGCAATGGGCCGTCATAACAATATAGACTCGTTCTATTTGGGACAGACCTACAGTAAAATACCTAAACAGTTGATCCGGGACAATGCAAACCTTTTGGTAGTATTTAAACAGGACGAGATGAATTTACGACACATTTTCACCGATCACGTCACGCCGGACGTATCGTTTGGAGTTTTTAAAGATATCTGTGCTCTCGCTTGGAAGGATAAACACGGATTTGCGGTCATCGACAAAGACAGTGAAAAAGCAGACGGACGCTATCGACTAGGTTTCGATCGGATTGTAAAAGATATATAATGCGTATTTACACGTATAACGATATCAGCCCGTATGCTACTAACGCTATAAGATTTTCTAAACCAAAGTCAAATCTTTGTGCCTGGTACTATCCCGATAGAAAACAGTTTTGCGGTAACTATTGTAGTCGTAAACACGACGGTGTATTTAACAGACGGTGTTGGAGACACAAGAGATGCGGGAGATACAGTAAAAGATTACCACCCATAATTATACTGATGATTACATCGGGTCAAAGGATTTACAACAGGGACGCTTGGGTAAAGTTTTTATACGAGAGCGAAAAGAAAGGTGTCCCGCTGGAACTAGTTATTTACAACGAACACATGTTGAAAGGTACCGTACGGCATTCTCAAAATTTAATCTCACGGTTCAGGCCATTTCCCGACTTTTTCAACCGCACCGTTACACCCGATCACGGCAGTATAAACTACACTCAGGTTTACCTGGATATGTTGCAATACGGATGTTCATTACCTTATGCATCCAGGTGCGTAGTAGTTAGCGAGAGGACTATACCTATTCGCGATCCGGTTTACGTCTATAGGTTATTGCTCAGTTCAAAGTGTTGCGCCGACGTTAGTTACAATGTAAAGTTTGGACCGTTACCTAAACGACTGCCGCGCAGAATGCGTCGAAAATATTTTGAAGCCGTAAACAACAAGGCGCAGAGTATGTTTACCGTCGAGTTTCTTAAACTAGCTCTGCCCGCTGTGCCGAATCAATGCGCGCATTTCGGTCTATCGTTCGACGGTCGAAAATATTCCATCGCTGATCCGATACAGCTAAACGCGTGGCGCAAATTTACAGGTGCAAATTTAGACGAGTTTCTCTTGCTCAATTCGTTCCTGTTGGACACAACCGCGTCTAGGCCTATATCCGAACTCAAACGACATATGCAAGACACACCTGCAAGTGATCACCTCATTGTAGCGGAAATACCCGAGTGGCGTGATAATGTAAAACGAACATTTGTTTTCACCGACGTAAACAGAGTAGAACACATTCCGTATTTTGATAATCATATGCGAAAGTATTGGAAGGGGAAGGGTAGTGTACTAAAGGTCTCGGCAGGAGATGTAGTAGGCTACCTGTTGAGGGAGAAAAAGTATGCGCTCTTTTTGAGATCTATAGAATTACCATAAATAGAATATTCAAAACGAATGTCCGTTCATTTTACGAAATGTCGTCGTCTGAGCAGGTCACCCTCGAGATTAATCGTCTCAGGGAAGCTATCAAGAGGAAATATCAACAGATGCGACACGGAGAAGTGGATACGGAACGGTTTCTCGCGAAACAGTACAAACCGATTATCAGTGAGCTGTCTAAAATACAGGGGAGATTTGATGATGTAAAAACAGAGATCAAGGACGAACCGACGGTCTTTGACGAACCCTCCCCAACTGCGGGGGCTTTTGATACTCCTCCTCCTCCTCTGCCTCCTCCTCTTCGTGGGCCTAGTTTTATCGAAACGGAAACAGTTGCGGAAACAACCGAAACCTTGACCGATTTATTGTCAACTCCGCAAGGCCGTACCGAAGCAACGGAGTATGTTCAAGAAACGTTCAAACATCCCCTTACACGTAGGTACATGCTTAAAATGATAACGGATACAGCTAAGATAAAGGCTATAGATAACATTTACGGTCCGAGAATCAAAAACGAAGAGCTCATGGTCGGAGATAAAAATCTACAATTTTCCGACGAAGGGGAAATTACGATAGACGGTACTAACTATAAAGGGACGGTGGGACTGTACGAGTTAATATTTAAACGATCGCCCAAAGCCGGTGTGTACTCCGAGGCGGACTTGGCCGCCTACAAAGATATCTGCTTGAAAACAAACGCGCACAAAAGACAATACGAACCGCAAGGCCCGATCAATCGTAACCCAAGGTCGGTTAAATACAATAAAATTATAGTACAATTGTTCCCGCCCAAAACGTATGGTGGAAAAGGTTACGCGTACTGGGACGATCCTAACGAGTTGTGCGATCGAATGAGACTCTTATTAGTATCCAATGACGCGGGTCATACGGGTCATGCTAACGAAATCGCGTCAATCGTGGAAGAACTACGGGAAGCGGGGTTGATAAAAGGTCTTGGTAACCGAAAAATCAGGTCATTGATAAGATGAGCGTCGACAAATTCGGACGTTACTCTGAGGCATCAGCCGCCCAAAAACAGGGCCCTAAAGGCGTGGGGTACAACCTTACGCCCGAGGGGCACTATGATATTCAGAATAAATTGTTGCGTAATTTAGGCGAACCTGTAGCCGATAGCGATGCTGTCAACCTGGGTACTTTGGGTAAAAAGTGTTTAACGTTTGACGAGACGATTAAAAAGTACAACACTAAAGGTATCCCTTTGGGGGGATTGAGTACTCCAAAAGAGAAAGACGATGTCGTGACAAAGGAATATCTCGAATCCCTATTACCTATAAAACTTTTACAGCGTTATAGCGTTAATGATAATCGAGTACAAGACGTAGGATATCCCGTAGATGAGGGGGACGCGTTAAATTTAAAATACGCAAACGAACGTCTATTGACCACCAATAAAGACGGTTATTTCGATACGAAAGATAAACCGATTATTAACTTGTCACGGCCGGAGAGAGGCCAAGATGCGGTTAACAAACTATATGTTGACAGAAGGATAGTGGGAAAGTTAGGTGACGGTAGTTGGAATTTTGCAGATTTAAAACTGAGCAATATCGCTCGACCGAAGAGTGAAAAAGACGCTGTTACTTTGGAATATTTTCAGGCAAACGCTATAACCGATTTACCCGACGGCAGTGGCTATAATGTTAATAATAAACGTATACAAAACGTAGGATATCCCAAAGTAGAAGCGGACGCGGTAAATATGAAATACGTTGACGAACGTATATTGAACAAAGGGGTCGTATCGTTGTCGGAACACGGATGGGATTTTAAAAATAATAGAATAAATAATATCGGTCCACCGGTGTTTAAACGAGACGCAGTTAATTTAGAATTTTTACAGGCAAACGCATTATGTGTAACTCAATTACCCCGAGGTGAAGATGTATTCGATACCGACTCTAAAAGAATCGTGAATCTACCGATCGCCATCAGAGATAGAGATGCCGTGAATCTGTTACAACTAAATGTAGTGAAAAATAGTGTTTTCGATTTAACGAAATGGGTTACGACAAGCACTATAATGACGGACTCGCCTAAAACCTTTAACGCAAAGCAGCTTCGATTGTGTAATTTAGCTAAAGGCGTAGACGCCGACGACGCCGTCACTTTAGCTCAACTGGATGACACGATAAAAGCTATGGAAAAAGTAGTTAAAGCTTATTTAAAGGCCGAAATTGCTGCCCTTTCACCTGGTGGAAATGATTAGCTTAAAGTAAGACCCACTTTGTAAGTTCCTGCATTTCTTAAATTCGATCATTCATTAAGATGACTTTGACCGCGACGGTTGTGTTTTTCCTTATCAAATCTGTTCTCTCCGTGGGTGAGCAAAGCTTTTGCGGATTTAACGAAACTGACCACCCTCTGGACGCGACTGCTAAACTCGGTTGGGAGAATACTACGATATCATGGTATATGTACGGACCACGAGACCATCAGTTAATAGTACAACGGGCATTTGAACTATGGAGTAATAGCACCGTTTTAAAATTTTATCGCGACAATTTACACCCAAATATTGTAATTTCTATGAGTGAAAAGAAACACATGAAAATAGGTGCGGGCAACGGCATATGCAATTTTAATTTCGACGGTCCTGGTAGAGTTTTAGCGCATTGTGATGCAAGACCTACTACTTCTCACGAAAAAGTAGAAATTCATTTTGACAATGACGAATATTGGGATTTCAGCATGAACTACCCCGCATCCGGTACCCAATCTTTCTATTTTGTACTTATTCACGAAATAGGTCACGCTCTCGGACTCAGTCATAATAATCAGTTCAATTCGACAATGTATCCTTATACAATTTTCCCTCAAAATATAACTGATATGTACCAGGTGAAGATATCCGATGACGCCATTCGTAGTATACAGAATATATACGTACCACAAACAACGACTACTACTACAACTACTAGTACCACGCCTATTCCAACTACAACATCAACTACTTCTACTACCACTACCACAACTACCGCTATGCCTCCTCCTCCTCCTCAATCACCCGTAGCTACGGGACCCGACCTCTGTAATTTGAGAGGTAAAATTAACAAAATTCTAATTGGCGATAAGCACGTATTTTTATTTTATGAACAATATTTTTGGAAATTTCACTTGGAGGCGTCAAAACGAGAACCGTACACCGCCCCAAGATTAACTAAAGACTGGTTAAATTTCCTGCCTCACGAATTTAACAATTTGACTGGTCTCTATCAACAAGCCGATAGTAATGTAGTCTTATTAACAAACAGTACTGTGTACACATTCGCTTATCCTAGTCTGAAAGTATTGTACGAGTACGGTATTGCTGGTTGGTTGGGAAGAGGTAATGTTAAACAAATAAACGCCGTTTTTCGAAACAATCAAGGGGGAATCATCTTTTTCCACGATGACATTTACGTTTCGCGTTACGACGAATGCGCTCGTACTAGTATGTACGTGGGTAGAGTCAGGGAGCTGTACGCTGGGTTACCGTCGACTATAAAGGGAGGATTTCAGTATATCGATGGAAATGTATACTTTTTTGGTGAGAATAACGTTTACGTCTACAACGAGTTTGTCGGCTACGTTACACGAATAGAGGCGGATATTTTTGACGTATTACAAATCAGGTGTATGAAAGAGAAGCGTCTCAAAGATTTGTACTCTCTTGTGACGGATATGTTTTATTTTTCTACATAAACCACGGGTTAGTCTCGTCTTAGCTTAGTATACAAATGGCGAAGACACGGTCAACATTTGTCAGTAGCAAGCGACGAGTTGTCAGGAAAGGACGTGGTCTTATTTCCAACGTATTGAGTGTCGGTGATAAAGTTTTGAATAAAGCTATCGATTTTCTACCTATAGAACTCCATTTACCCGGTTACAACTATTGTGGACCCGGTACGAAATTAGCAAAGAGATTAGCACGAGGCGATAAAGGTGTAAACTTGTTGGACGAGGCTTGTAAAGAGCACGATATTGCCTATAGTAAGTACAGTGATTCCGACAGACGTAGAGTTGCAGACAAAAATTTAGCCGAAAGGGCTTGGAGTCGGGTTAAAGCGAGTAACGCATCCGTAGGCGAAAAAGCAGCTGCTTGGGCCGTAACAAACGCGATGAAATTAAAATCAAAAATCGGAAGCGGTAGGAGGAGGAAGAAACGCAGGACGGGGAAAAAGTCGATGCATCATCTGTTACAACAACTCAAGGGCAAAGGTCTCTACTTGAAACCGTATAAGAAAGGAAGGGGTAAAAAGCGTTGTAGTAAGAAAAAAAAAAAAAAACCCGATAGATTCGATCCCGATCAGACCGCTGACTAATATCGATTTGGAAAAATATGCCGTTAAATTTAAAATTCCGTATTTCAGGGGCGTTTACATGAGGGATACACTCCCTCTGCGACCTTTGAAAAACGAGTCGGCGATCGTGAATTTGGACAGTATAAGTGGCGAGGGAACGCATTGGGTGAGTTATAAAAAACGGGGAGCTAGTGTCGCGTACTTTGATAGTTTCGGAAATCTTAGGCCACCCATAGAGTTGACACGATATTTCGGTCCAAACGCTTCAGTTCACTATAATTACAGACAACATCAGTCGGGCGACTCAGTCGTTTGCGGTCATTTGTGCTTAAAGTTTCTAACACAATGAGTATCGTGTTGTCCGGTAACAGTTCTACGCTCTCGTGCGATTTCTTTCCACCACTCGAACTCGACGGAGAGTGGGAAATTGGTCTTATAGATCTTGCAACATACAACTCTATTCCAAACGTAATAGAAGGTGTGAATAACAAACTTAGAATCATTTTAAATGAAAATCTTAACGAAGACGTGAGTATACCTACAGGCTCGTACGAAATCGAAGACCTGGAAAGACTGATTGTAGCCGAACTAAAACCTAAAGGAATTGCATTTTCACTGAAACCCAATAACAACACGTTAAAAGCGGAGATTAAATGTTCGAAAGATATTTGTTTGGAGGAGGGTTCGATTGGAAAATTACTAGGCTTTAAAAATGGTATATTGGCGGCTAATACAAAACATGTGTCTAATACGCCTGTCAACATTATCAGAGTGAGTGTGATTCGTGTAGAATGCAATATCGCGGCCGGTTCATTTCAAAACGGTACCGAATCACACATTATGCACGAGTTCTACCCTCAGGTTCCTCCGGGCTACAAGATTGTGGAAACACCGTCAAACATAATATATTTACCCGTCAGGGTGAAAACTGTTCATAGTGTGACGGTGAGTCTGAGGGATCAGAACGGAGAGTTGATAGATTTTAGAGGCGAGGCAATTTCAGTGCGACTGCATTTAAGACGCCAGAATGGGACTCGTATTTAACGAGCGTCAATATAAACCGACGGTCAGTACGCGTCAAACCTCGTTGGGATTAACACCGCGAAACATTCGTTTCCTCAGATCGTTAGGATTCAAAATCATAAATGGAGCTGTTGGCAATCGATAGTGCTGCCGAGTACAATGACATAATCACCGGTATGGAATATCATTCGCATAGGCCTTACGCGTCAGCCACTTATGGTAATAACGACGAAATCCGTATACCTATTAATCAACAGGACGTGATTACGGTACCGTTTGAAAGTTTACTGTACATCAAGGGTACGATAAGCGGAAAAACAGCTGCTAATACCGATGCGTCCGTAAAGTTGGTGAATAATGCGGTGGCGTTTTTGTTTGACGATATCCGATATGAAATCGCCGCAAACGAGGTGGACAGAACGAGAAACGTTGGAATTACGAGTACAATTAAGAACCTCTTGTCTCTGCGGGAAATTGAAAAGAATAAACTCGCGAACGCCGGTTGGTTGGGAGTCGATGCAACACTCGAATCGGGGACTTTTACAATCTCTGTGCCGTTGAAAATGCTTATGGGCTTTTTCGAAGACTACAAGAGAATTGTGGTGAACGTAAAACAGGAACTCATACTGTTACGCTCTTCGTCCGACTTGAACGCGATAATTAGTGAGAACGCTGCGACCGTAGATTTGAAAATAACCAACATACAGTGGAGAGTTCCCCATCTCACTGTGACCGATACCTATCGGTTGAAAATTTTTAAAATGATCGAGCGCGATGCCGCCGTTCACGTCCCTTTTAGAAGCTGGGAGATTCACGAATTCCCTACTCTCCCTCAATCGAAACAGATTTCCTGGACCGTAAAAACTTCTAACCAGATGGAAAAACCGCGTTACGTTATTCTAGCTTTTCAAACGGATAGGAAGATTACAACTAAAAAAGACGCTTCCTTGTTTGACCGATGTGAAGTGGAAAATGTAAAACTTTACTTAAATTCACAGTATTTCCCCTACGACAGTATCCACGGGGACGTTTCGACCATGTACGAGATGTACTCTAGGTTTCAACAGTCTTACTATCTTCGCGAGTCGTCTCCTTGTATGGATCTCACCACGTTCAAGGGCAAAGCCCCGATTTTTGTCATCGACTGTTCCAAACAAGATGATTCTATAAAATCTGGCCCCGTCGACGTTCGACTTGAAATAGAGGCTTCCGCCAATATTCCCGCCAACACCACTGCCTACTGTCTCATTCTACACGATTCGCATATAGTGTACAATCTTCTTTCCGGCACGGTTAAGAAAATGGTCTAGACTCAGTTGTGTTCATGGAGTCTAAGAGGATGGAGGTGGAGTGCGCTTCTACTAAATATCCACCTAACCTACCTTTGGGGATCTTTTTGAAATCCGTACATTTCCTAAACGCCGAGTGCACAAAATTTGTAGCGACAGGTTTATTTCAGCATACGGACTACGGCATCGGACTATTGATTCATGCGGGTAAAAAATTTGTTTTCTTTTCCCACGAATTGTTTAACGAAATACTTGTTCATATTGAAAAAGTCACAACAGCTGTAGCGACTAAGGAGGAGCACCTTTTCAAATTGACTACCGGTGATTTTAAAGTGAATAGTGTGTTTGGTAAACGATACGTTACACTATACGATGGGGAGCATTCGTTACCCTTAAACACTACAGAGTGGGAGCTGTTTGTAGACAGTATTCCGCTAGTTTCGCGTCGTATTAATGAACTGTTTTATATCGAGGGTGACTTACGCGAATACATCAGTGAGTGTTTGACCAGCGACGAACTCGTTTCTAGCACACTCCCAGAAGCGGACAAACTGTACGATGAAATCGTCCTGTTTAAAAAATATGCGGGCCGTAGTTGAATTTCACGGATTCCAAGATAACAACAACAGGTATTTAGTCAAAGAGTTTGCTATAGTGAGTGATGACTTTGAAAGCGTCATTGTTTTCAAACCACCCTATAAATTTGACCTACTGAATGCTAAAGCTCGGAGATCGGTGCGTTATTTGCAAAGGCACTATCATCTTCTCAAATGGGATGATGGTAGTGTCCCATATGACGAGGAAACTATACGTTCTTTGTGCGAGCCGTTCTCCATAATTTTCACAAAAGGATTGGAAAAAGCTCAGTTTTTGAGAAAATTTCATCCTCGTGTGATAGAAATACCAGAGGAAGAAAAATACTCCTTTTGTACAGAAATTCAATGTATATTACCTCAACACTTTCAACACGATAGTAAATGCGCCTTAAAAAGTGCTAAATATTTTTACAATTTATTCCTTACTTAGTGTGTGTGTGTGTGTGTGTGTGTGTGTGTGAGTGAGTGCAAAGGTCACTGGCGTAAAGTTAATTCTTTCCTAAACCATATTGCCCTGGATGGTCACTGGCGTAAAGTTAATTCTTTCCTAAACCATAATGCTCGGAATCGTCACTGGCGTGAAGTTAATTCTTCCCTAAACGTATATAGAGTCCCTGGCGAGGAATTAATTTTCCCCTAAACTCTACAGTAAGGAGTAAATTGTAAAAACAAAAAAAATACAAAAAAAATTAAAAATACAAAATTCAAAAATAAATTGGGAGACTACATTTTGTAATGGAATGGTAGTCACCGGAAGTAGCGATGGAATGGGGCTACTTTCTTAAGGGGTGAACCTTCTGTTCCCTCCGGATTGTAATGTGGGCCTCGGAAACGGCTTCACCGTACGAGTGACGGTTCCAACCCCGTGCAAACACAGAGGACAATCACCCACAGAGCTGACGGGGTATTCTTCATTCTCTACTCGACTTCCGACGAGTAATGACTTGAGTGTCGCAATTTATACAAAAATAATAAAAGAGAGAGAGAGAGAGAGAGTAATAATGTCAAGTTCGAAACGTAAGGTTCATTTTAGAGACGAGATGAATACTATATTCTATATAATCGATGATTCCGAACAAAGAGATGCGAGAAATGGTGGTTGTTGGCTGCGAGAAGCCGCCGAAAGGTTGCGACGAAGGGCGATTAAAAAAATGAAATGCGAAAACTATGATGGCGAATCCGATGATGATGATGATGACAATTCGAATAACGCAGAGGACATTCGTAAATAAGACGGAGATGGCTCTGTCATCTTCATTCTCTACTTGACTTTCAGCGAGTAAACATGGGTATTGACGCAAGTGTCTCAATTTCTTTCTACAAAGACGATAAATTAATTGAAAAAACTTATTTAGATTGTTATAAATTTACAAAAAGCTCGGAGGAATTCGATGTGCGCGATACGGATAGTATCAAAGTTAAATTTAGTACCGAATACGATTCCGACTCTTCTGAATCCGAACATAGCGATGCAGAAATGAACGATACGAGCGACTCTGAAGACGACTCCTTAGAGGACGACCCGTCGGACACTCTCGACGCGAGACTGGAGAGGATAACCCAAACGGACAAATTGATCGCATCGGCTCTTAAAGCTAAAAGGTCACTGACTTCACCCTTGGACGAAGCGAGCGACTCTGAAGGGGGGCCCTTGGACAAAGCGAGCGACTCTAAAAGGTTAGTTTCCCCCTCCACACACCAAATGTACGGCGTCAATCACACTCTGTGTGTGTGTGTGTGTGTGTGTGTGTGTGTGTGTGTGTATATATATATAATAGTGTCCGAGCCGTATTAACTTTAGTATATGTTTAGGTTTCATCATGGCTCCATTGAAGCGAACTCCCTCTGCTACGAAAAAGAGGAAGACAAGAATTCAGAGGTCATTTAAGACGTTTTTGGATCGAGCTATTCAACAGCTTTCATGGTGAGTAAATGCAAATATATAATGTCGCTATGTTAAAGTACAGTGTTCCATCAACGATGTTTTATAACCTAAAAATTAAAAATTCCCATTCCTAACCTTTTATTTGGTACTCGGCTTCAGATCCAGTTAAAATATTTTTACATTCGTCAAAACATTACTATAAATAGTAAACGTAACTTTTGTTCGAAATAAACCAGAGTTTTTTTTTTTTTTAATATGTAAGCAAACTGGTGCTCAACTTTGGAGAGAGAGAGAGAGAGAGAGAGAGATACATTCCACAACCAATATAGTCTGTCACTGATTTCTAAACTGATTTAACAGTTAGAGACCGAACACTGTTTAGAATATAGATTTCATATTCACGAAATAGTGCGCCAAATGTTAATAAGTTTATTTTTTTTCAGTGATGTTCGAGAGAGTAGTGAAACTATTCAGTCGAAGGGGTTTGGTGCTATTTCACTAGTACTGTCTGCAGAGATCCGCGGGATAACTCAGACACCATCATTGGAATCTACAAGCTCTCCGATTTCAACTCCTATAAGAAGAAAATGGAATCACTTATGGTACCCGAAATTACCGTCGGCCAATATTAACACTGCAATCGAACCAACCGACGATTTTGAA